>CM024573.1:11658791-11822174 GCA_014182395.1 Eucalyptus sp. ANBG9806169
CTTCTTGATTACTTTTAATTCGAGGGATTTTGGATGGATCAGACTCGATCGGTTAGGGTTATCACCGAAGGCCCGATCGTTCTCTCGGCGGAAGTGAAGGCGGGTCACCACGGCGACGCCAGCAGTTTCTGCTCGCTGGATCTGCCCCGATCCGAGCTTGACCGGCGAGGATCGACCACCTCAGCAGACGACGCCAGCAAATCTGGCTCTCTTTTTTGGGCTGGAGGTTCGGATCCCGCGCTGAGTTTGGAGGCCTCGGCTCAGCTCAAGGATAGGCTCCAAACTGATCGGCGACGGCGGCTCTCTATCTTTGGCTTGATCTCAGTTTTTTTTTTTTTCTCTCTCTCGACCGCTTCTGTCTTGTGTGCTCGATCTGTTGCTCTCTCTCTTGGATTGTTCTCTGACTTGATTTGTGATCCGTTTCTCACTCTCGCTCTTTTCTTTTTCGATTTTTGTACTTGTATCTGCTTTCTAGTTTCAGAAGTTGCGTGCTTTCATTAGCCTCTCTTGCCGTCACCTTTACCTTGTTTACATCATGCTAATTTCCATGTTCGTGATATTCTGTTTGGGGTCCATTTACTCCATAACCTGGAAATGTCAACGCCACAGAAAGCTAGATAAAATTCTTGATCAATGTGTGTTTGATTCAGTTTGATTGAGGCTTCCACCTTTGCTTGATCGATACATTGATTACATTGTATAGACTTTACTTATGTATTTACGTTTCTTTCTGTTTCAACTTGTGGGTGTAGCTAGGATTTGTTATTGAAATTCTCAGATTAGATGCATATCTGGTGCAAAGTAAGAATCTGGACTGCTGTCTAGCATTTCCTTGATGAGTTGTAGCTGTGTAGACCGGTGTAGAGTTATTGCCCACGAAGTTCACCTTAGTGGAGAAACATTTCCTCAGCAGCAAATGATTTTTATATCAGGAAAGGATTTTTTATATCTTTGGTGCATGTTGGACGTCTGTGAATCTGGCATCTAATGCTTACATTCAATCAGTTTTCGCTAGGGCCAGCAACAACAATGCTGTTTGAGTTTGTCAAAGAAATGCCTAAACATGAAACTGAATAGAGGCTGGATTTCGCTTCTCTTTTAGGCGTATTTTTTTTACATGGTTATCATTCAACTATTCGCTGTTGTCTTGACAGATCTGGTTTATGAGAAAGAGTAGAAGCTAAAGACTATGATGAAAATGCATGGGCTTAGTGATGGATCATTTTGGTTGATTTCCTATGCTTGTTTTCTCTCCTTATCTTCAATCTACATGTTGAATATGATTATCTTATCTTTTTGAACTTGATTTGTCTTGATCTGCAATTTTAATACCTGATATGTCACTTTCTATTTGGCTTAAATGGGGTGCAAGATGAGGTTTTTGACTTCTAGACATATAAAATACACTTCTAGGCTTAGATTTGATATGTCGCATGCCACCGAGCGGATGTCATTAGGTCATCGAAAAACCCTATAAAATCTGTTAATTCTGCAGCAATTTTAGATTGATTTGCTGTTTTTGACTTACTAGAATTTTCTGTTTTAACTGAAATGAGCTGGTAGATGATGTTGTTAGGACTTAATGTCTTCTAGAGATTTGTAATATTAAGGCTTCTCAAAGCTTTCCATGCACATTATATGTGTGATTTTGGCCATCGTTTTGCCCCTGCTTCTTGCAAGATTGTGTGTCTATTCTTTGTGTGCTTTCTGTTCATATGTCCTGATGTGTGAAATTGTTTAGTTGTGTCATTGATGTGCTGTTTTTGCTCTATGGCTAATTGCAATTGAAATTTGCCAAGCATGACATTCTAATTCTAGATCACTTGGCAATGTTCAATGACATGTGGCAGACTTCTTTTTGCATTCGATTTTAGGGCTAAATACCCAAATATTTTTAGCATTCAATAGCCTTATGTCATGTGCAAGTTTCACATTTTTTGTGCATTGTCTGAGTGGTCTTAGACATAAACATGCATTGTATTTTATCTGTTCATGACTTGAATTTGCTGGATTCATGTTCATGTCGATGTCTATGTCTATTCGTTATAATAACGCGATTTCAATCGTTGTCTTAGTCTGTTATAAGATGGCAATGAATCCTTGTTTCTTAGATTAGGTTTAGATTAGGGCCCTAAAAGCGGAAGCGTGAAGATGGTGGAAATTCGATGTCACTCGACCATTGTCACACTATAATATTCAATTTCCGACATATGTCTTGAGTTCATTTGTTGCTATAAACCACACGGCTTGAGTTGTGGATTTTTCTCTTTTTCTCATACATTTCTCTTCTATATCCTTTAAGGATTGCATGATTAGGTTCCACAACTTTCGTTATCTACCAATATCTTTTGCCTTTTGGAGTTTCACGATTGATTTCTTTTATTGTTTTTCTTTTAGAAAGAATAGCATGAAAGTAATCCACCACGTATGATCATAGTTTAGAATTGATAATCCCGAAAATGTAAAAAGAGATGCATGGACATGTTAGCAAAACACAACATACTGTTAGGTACAGAGACGTTAATGAAATATTAGGCGTAATACGAGTTACAGGCACACAGATATCTCAGTTACGTAGGAATCGAGGGAAGACTCCCCAACCCTCGATTGGAACTAGCCAACCTTCCCCCAAAGCGAGGCTAATGTGACTCCTGTCCATTTAGGTTGTTATAAAATAACTTCAGATTATACAAAATTAAGCTGTTGACGGGGGGTAGCAAGGCTTGCGAGGAAGCTGCAGTGATCTTATGAGCAAGTACTCCTAAACTGCAGGCCACCACGCTGACACGAGGGCGGCGAGATCGGGTTGCGACAATTTGTAATTGTCCAGAAAAACTAACAAATTACCTAAGTTGATAGTATGTCTCTTTTTCAATTAATTAATAAATTACCTAATGGATCATAACTTTTATTTGACGTTGGCGTAGTTTTCCTTAGATAGTTGTAAGTTCTTTTAACCACATGGTTCGTAATTTTCCATGAAAATAAAAACCTACCTAAGTTGATACCAATTTTTTTATGCCATTAGAAGTAAAATATTCTTCACTCATTAGGAAAGTAGAAACTCCCTTCTTTTCAGAAATTAAAATAAGAAAAAGGAAGCATCTCCGTTCCTGCAGAACCAAGCGACGGTTAGGGCTTTTCTTCTTCTTCTCCGGTAGCTCTGGTTGCTTCTGCGATTCCATCGTCACCATCGATTCTTCCGTCCACGACTACTTCAAAAGAAGCTTTTCCGTCCCGCTCAACGCCTTCTTCTTCCATGTAGGCAGCGAAGGCCTCCGTGCTCCAGGTCTGCGATCCCACCTTCTTTGACAGCTCTAATGCCACGACCAGCCCCAAGGGAAGTCTTCATCAAGTACGGATTTTTCCATTCTCTACTCTGGCTGCGATTCAGCTCCCAAGTGATTTTGGTGGTCTCGTCTTGTTGCCTTGGAAGTTTGTTGGTGTCCCAATGGATGAACCATCTTTGCTGGTTTTCTGGGAAGTTATGCTGAAATGGTGAACGCAGCAATTTCTTAGGTTCCATCTGATTTACATACGCGTGCAAGAGGATGCCATTGAAGTCATAAAATGAAGTGATCGAAAATTTGGTGAAATTGCCCGTGCATCATTACAAATTTTCAAGATTTAAATTTAAGTTTTGGACTTAATTGTAATTTTCAATAAATGATTAAGACTTAATTAGAAATTTAGGATTTGATTGCATTTTCTAAGGAATGTTTGGGACTCAATCAAACCAATTGAGAAACCACTTAATTATTTTCAATTTTTCTAACAACATCAATAACGCAAAAATAACAAATATTATATAATGATCTCCTTAGGCTTCATAATTATAAATTTTGAGTCTCGCATAATATGACATTTGAGAAAATTAAATCATCCCCTCCCGTCCATTTATGATGATACTGATAAGACAAGATATCCATTGTTTTCTAGATCCCAGGAGACGCGGAATTTTCGTACAACCCTCCTCCCAATCTTCCTTGCCTCTTTTTCCGCACGGCCCGGAGCACTTTTGTCCTCGTCAAAAGCCTATCTTGCTCTCTTCGTTTTCCTCCCTCGTTACCCGGCAAAGCCCAACACCTGTCTCATCGATGGAGCGTTTCGCTTGGCCTGAGAACCTCTCTCAAGCCGCAAGCACGCGCGATCCAGGATCTCCTCCATGACCAGAATCCCACGAAGAAGCTCAGAGATCTTTCGACGCTCACTCTCAAACTGGCAATAACACAGGGCAGCCCCTGTTCGCGGAAGATCTGGTCTTCAACGTCCTCAGGTCGTTCGGCAACTCCATATCTGAATCGATGAGCGCTGAGTCCGACGAGGTCTTGCAGCTCCCGACCAACGCCTGTGTCAGGTCCGAGCACTCGGAGGGAAGTGAAAGCATCAAGCCTCCGATCCCAAGGTAAGCAAGGGCCAAAATTCGCGTCTTTTTACTTTTGACTTTGTCTGAAAAGTAATTTATCTATTTAAATGAAGTTCCCGCAATTATAATAACATATGTAAGTTTCTTTTCCACAAGCCACAAGCGCATGATCGAGGAGATCCTCCGAGCCCAGAAGTCTGTGACGACGCTCCTAGATCTGTTCAACGCTCACTCCCAAGCTGGCAATAACATACAGCTGCCCTCGTCTGCAGAAGATCTGCTCGAAGACCTCAAGGAGTCGTTCGCCAACAGCCTATCCTTATTGGGGTGGCCGAGTCCGACGAGGTCTCGCAGGTCCCGACCAAATCCTGTGTCAGGTTCGAGGACTCTGATGAGGAGAGCACTAGCACCCCGGTCCCGAGGCAATTAAGGTCCTTTGTTTTTTTTTTTTTTTTACTTCTGACTTTGTCTGAAAATAATTTATCGATTTAAGTAGTGTTTCACGCAATTAAAAAAATAATTATAAAGCTTCTTTTTGGGAAGAAATCGCATGTTTGAAAATGACAGTGTGAAGATCTCCCTTCCGCATTTAGTAGTTTGATAAAATCAAAATTTATCCTATTTTGTGTTTGCCTATTCTCAAAATAGGATAAAGTTGAATATAAAACGGATAACTTGGATAAAAGAAGTTTTACATAAAGCATAGGATGAAAGAGGTTTTACATGGAGCTGAATTATCTATATTCATCTAAGTAATTCTAACAAAAAAAGAAGAAGAAGTAAAATTACTCATTTTTGCTTAGAAAGACTTTAGATAGATGGACAAGACTGGACTAGAATTTGACTTTCAAGTTCGAGTTACCTAGGTACCTCACAAATGATGTATCCAATTTCATTAATTTTTCATATGTATATATATATATTGTTAAGATTTATATATAAATCTTAATAATTCTAACATGAATTCGGAATTACTCATTTTTTGTAGAGGGACTTCAAATACATGGACAAGATTGGATGACCACGAATTTGTCTACGACGGGTACTCATGGAGGAAATATGCTCAAGAAGCGATTCTCAAGTCGGAGTTCCCAAGGTACTTCACAAATGATTTATCCATTTTCATTAATCTCTCATATATAGGAGAAAAATAATTTATGAAGTAGAAAGAAATCTATTATTGCTTGATGTCTAAAACAAATAATATTTGGGAATCTTTACAAAAAATCATGGCTTCAAATTAATAAGTATGAGAATATTTAAATAATAAATCATGCATACATTTAATAGCTTAAGCTTTTGAAACAATAAGTAGTCGTCCACAAAAATCTCACAACAAGAAACACATTCATCTATTGACCTGGCTAAATTATTTATGCTTCTCCCATGATGGACGATTAAGGAAAATGTGTTATTGTTTGTGATTAAAGCTGTGTCCGGAGGAACTACTACGGGTGCTCTCACAAATTCGACCAAGGGTGTCAAGCGACCAAGCGGAGTCCGGAAGATAAAGGATGACCCGCCCGTCTACAGGACTATATACCAAGGGCACCACACTTGCAAGTAGGGGTAAACATGGTTTTAGGGTAGAACTTGAAACTTGGAACCTAAGAACCGGACCAGTGGGAACCTATCCGGTTTCAAGTTCCAAGGTATGTACGGTATGTTTCAAATCCTAAAAATTGGAGAACCTGTTTCGATGGGTAAATTCCAAATTCTAGATAAGTGAAACCTAGAACCTAGAAAAGTTTTTGTATTTTCTTTATTTATGTCTTTGTGCGATCCTACGATATTTCATAGCATCAAATGATGAGTGTATAATATGAAAACACTAGTTTGAGCTTCCATTTACAACTCGAGACTTTTATTCTATTAATGTTTTATAGTTTTCATGTGTCTAAATATAATTTGTGGTTAATTGATTGTAGCAACAAGTGGTAAAACTACAATCATTTAATTAATAATACACATGGAACCTAGTAGACCCCTAGGACCAATCATGGAATTTGTGACAAGATAGATTCAAGTTACAGGGCATGTAAGGTACATTCTAAGTTCAAAAAAAAAATAAGAAACTCGTTTCAATGAGTAAGTTCCATAATATAAATGAAACTTATACGGAACCTAAAATTCTACCCCTACCCATGAGAACTTCATCCTCAAATCCCCTCACTCATCTTGGACTCACCAAGCCCTAGGGGCTCCTCCATCCCCCAAAGTTTCAACACTAGCCTCATTGCCGAACAAGACGACGACGACAACACTGACCCTATCTTCTTCAACTATCTATCAGTGAATCACAATAAAAAAAAAAAAAAAAAAATCCCCCGGCCATGATGACAGTAGCAAGAACAACAATCAATCCACATCATCTGATTACTACACTCCACATCATCTTATTATTACGCTTCTGCCGAGGAGATCTAAACCCCGTCCTCAGATCAAGGGGATGTGATGCTTAGGGTCTCATAGCTTTGATATGGTTGTGGGGTCCGAGTTTCATGACCTGTTAGATTATGAATTTCTATGTTGAATTTGGTGGAGGTTTCTTGATTAATACGGGAGGTGTTTGCTAGAATGAATTTCCTTGAAACTACAGGAGCAAAAGGAGCCATATAATTGCTAGTGTAATGAAAATGATTCCTATTCTTGTGAGCTAGCCTTCTTTTTGTCTAAAAATATTTTGTAATTACGGGCTTTTTTATATCCTCTAAAGATTCTCTAGTTGAGGAACACCAAATACACTTCATTTCCAGAAAAGAAGGTGCAAATATGCATCATTGCAATCAACTCAGATTTACATGGTAAACATCACTAATTATCTGCAAATGAAAATTTATTCCATAGTAAATTGACTTTATATTGATCAACATGAACTGATTACATCAAGGACCAAGAAGCAAAAGTTCAAATTCTATGATCAAAATGTACTAGAATGTTACATATCCAACATATGCACACCCTCTTAAAATCTAAATCATCAACGATTGCTGCTGCATAATGGACGACATTGATCTAGAGGTTCATAAGTAACTTCTCCATAGCACGTAATTTCAAATGCAACTCAAAGGTGATTCTACTTCGACGGTCCCAACATCCTTTGAAGTGGTGATTGACTGGGAATCTCACAGTTTGAATCACAGCATCAACGAGAGGTAGAGACTGAATGCAGCTTGGAGTTTTGGCCCTCCACTGATTAATGCGACGCCTCCAAAGTAGCTACAAGAAACACCAACGAAAATCCCTTCTCTTAGGAGTCTGCTTCAACCAAGATAGTTCAACCTATCAATTACCAATGCTTCAATAAATGAATTACATTTGCAAAATGCAAAACCAAATTCAATGAGAACAACGGCACTTCAAAATAGGTGAGATTTGGATTCACCGTGATCATCACAAAACTGCAAGCCAGGAAATGAACAACCTCCTATAAAGCAATTTATTTTTCTTTCTGCTTCTAAGATTCCAGCTCCAGTCCATTTAATTTGACGAAAAAGACCCGGGATCACAATGCTTGACTGATCAGGTATTGGTGGGTCAACTCACCTAAAGAATGCGCATGGTTGGATTTACATTGTAGAAAGAAAGGTCAGAAATCACAATGCTTGACCTGTCTCCAATGTCTCACGCTAGCTAGGTTGATTTTGCAGTCAAAAATAAATGTGAATATTCTCACCGACCTCAGTGCAAATATAGATGCTAAAATCAAATGTTGCTGCTTTAGATTTGACTAAACTGAACATGACAGAATCATACAATTTCTCCTTTTTGGGGCCTACAAGTGACAATAATGTGTTCAGAGCGCTTTAAGCGTCTAACTAATTTCTATTATAGTGCTAATTCCAACCTCACAAACGTTAAATTGAAGGATCGTGCAAATTTAGTGATACCTAAGTAGTCGGTGACAAGAGTGTCCATATTGATGTATCAAAATCCTAATTAGTCAATTATCGAATTAATAATCGGATTTCACATTCTAGTAAATCCCCATTAGTTTAGTGACAAATTTCCACATATTATAGGTGAAAATCGCTGAATGCATTATATTAACTAGGCTTAAAATATACTCTCACGCGTCAACTTCAGATCGTAAACCCATGTCAAGTTCATATTCATCATCGTAAGACATTACGTTTTTTCTATATTAAAGGTAAGCTGAACAATGATGTGTTTTTTAAATTCATATTTTTTTCTTATCGGAATTAGGCTTTGTCAAAAGATCTACTTTCATAAATGTGGAATCAGAGATATCATTTGAAGGGTACTTCTGCACAGTTGGGTAAGAGAAAAAGGGGAACGACTCCGCCTAATTGATGGTGGCCTAGGCTTTCCATGAATCTTGTGATTTTTAAATTAATATCAATTAACCTATTACATATCATTTTATAACTTTTCTTTAACAGAACGTAATTTTCTTTTTGTCGCCATAAGTTCTATAGATCCAATAATTCGTAATAGTCCACAAAAAATAAAATAAAATAAAGTCATATAATATTTTTCTTTTCCTATTACCAGTAAATTATCTAAACAATGGTAAATTTCATTTGACACACATACTTGATCTCATTAATAGTAAATTTAGCTGTTTTATATTCTTCTACAACTTTTCTTTAGAAGGTGTAATTTACCACAAAAATTAGTAATCTGCCTCAATTAATAACCATTATTTTTGGGCAAAAATTATCAAAAACCCCAAATTTATTATAAATTTTTCTGTAATACAAAAATCTCAAACTTATACATGTGTGTTACATTAACCCCCTACCAAGGTTTTGTCAATGAGAACTGTAAAAAATCTGCCTACATGGACGTCGAAAAGCAAACAACGTTGACATGGCGTCCACGTGGCTTAAGTGAAACAAAAGTAACATTGTTTTGACTTCATCTAATGGAACCTTGACGAAAGGTAAATGTGTCATATAAATATAAGTTTTGAATTTTTTTTATCAAAAGAAACAAGTAAGGTAAATATGTCATTGTGGGCACAACTTGAGATTATTAATGTCACAAAAAAAAAATCAAAGTAAACATGTTACTGTAAGTATAGTTCATGATTTTTAGTGCCTTTTTTCCTATGTGTTATCCAAAAATCCAACATAGAATGTAGACCGGCTACATAAAGACACTTATTGGAAAAGTAGAAATTCCTATTTTTCAGAAATTAAAATAGAAAATGGAAGGATCTCAGTTCCAAGGTTAGTTCACCGGCAAAGTTTTTTTTTTTTTTTTTTTTCTCAGAACGAGAGAGAGGGAGAAGGAAATGGAAGTGAGAGAATCGTGTAGAGCTAAGCATCAGTTAGGGCTCTTCTTCTTTGTAGCTTTGGTTTGTTCGTGCAGTCCGATCATCACAATAGATGCTTCTGTCCACGACTCTGCTTCAACGAAGCCTTCACCTCGTGTTCAATTGCCTTCTTCTTCCATGGCGGCAGTGAAGACCTCCACACTCCCCAGTCTACAATCCCACCTTCTTCAACAGCTCATAATATTATGATGAGCTCAAGGGGAAGTCTTTCATCAGGCATTGCCGGAAGTGACTTTGACAATTTTTAATAATATTATAATATTTTTTTAATCTTGAATTTTTTTTTTTTTTATTTTTTTTACCTTTTTCTCTTCACTGGCCATTGCCAGCCTACCCTTGCCAACCCAAGCGAGGGCTACCCTCGCCTAAGGCTGGCGACCTCCACTAACCATTGACAAGGCCCAGTGATGGTTGGTTGAGAGAAAAAGGAAAAAAGAAGAAAAGAAAAATATTAAAAAATTCAAAAATTAAAATAATATAAAAAAAAAAATTAACGTCATCACCAGCAGTGTCATGTAGGATGACTAGCATTCACGTTAATGATTTTTGGCCAAAATTGGTCGTATAGACTAAATTAGCAAAATGTGAAAAAATTTATGACTCAATTGTCAAAATTAAAATGTTTATTATTCAATTAGCGAAAGTGCAATAAGTTTATGGCTTTTTGGACAATTTTGCCTCATTCAAGATAGGACTTATAGCGACAAAAAGAAAAGGATAGGACTTGTGCTTCATTTATCAACTTTTTTTACTCCTCCATTGCGCAACCGAGCATGGAGCCAGAGTTTAAAGTCGCAGTTCACAAGTTCGTCTCACCCTTCCGATTCTTGTGAACTCAATACTCTGGCTCATTGGTTCACTCAAGCCTGTTACGATGATTGGTACACCCTTGATGCTATACATATATGCTCAATGAGGCCAACCTCTTGTTTTGGAATGAACTTTTCCTTACTAGGCCGAGAACTTTTAAGTGTCATGTCAAGATATTTACAACGCTCTCGCTCTTGTGTCAGAGTTTAGGTTCATCACCGCATTAGCCTGGCAAGTGCGTTCCCACTAGGGGTGAGCGCGGTTCCTGGGTAGAACCAGGAACCGGGGAACCGAATCGGAGGTTCCGGTTCGGTTCCCAGTTCTAAGGGGACCGGTTCCGGTTCTCGATTCCCTTTTCTGGGAACCGGCAGTTCCCAGTTCCTGTTAGGGCTAAAAAAGCCCCAAATTAGAATTACTCTCACCCTCAGTCTCTCACGACACTCACCGTCTCACGAGTCACGACACTCACTTTCTCTCTCCGCCCTCTCGCTCGACGCCACA
Source organism: Eucalyptus sp. ANBG9806169 (assembly GCA_014182395.1). NCBI lineage: Eukaryota > Viridiplantae > Streptophyta > Magnoliopsida > Myrtales > Myrtaceae > Eucalyptus > Eucalyptus sp. ANBG9806169. The sequence goes on from CM024573.1 coordinate 11,669,771, forward strand.
AAGTAGCATCCTCGCCGTGCCTCGCCCCGCAGCCCACACCGACGCCGTCGCTCCCGCTTCCGCTCGCACCGCTTCGCTGCAGCCCGCGATGCCGCCGCTCTGCCTTCGTCGTGCGCCAAAGCCCGTGACACCGCTGCTCTACCTTTCGCCGTGCCCCGAAGTTGCGCCCAAGGCCCACGACACCACTGCTCTACCTTTGCTGTGCCCCGAAGCCCGCGACGCCGCTAGTCTGCCTTCGCCGTGCCCCGAAGCCTGTGATGCCACAGCTCTGCCTTCGTTGTGCCCCGAAGCCCGCAACCCGCAGTGCCCTCACTTAACTCCGAGCTTTCCCCGAGCGACGCTGCTGTAAGGTTTTTTTATGATCTGAACTCTGAAACTGAAAGGTATTCATTCAAACAGGTTGAATATGCATTTGAGTTTGCAAGAATATGCAGGAAATTAGATTTCCACAATTTTGTCTTCTCAATGAAAGCAAGCAATCCTGTTGTCATGGTTCAGGCATACCATCTTCTCATAGCTGAAATGAATGTTCAGGGATGGGATTACCCATTACACTTGGGAGTGACTGAAGCTAGAGAAGGTGAAGATGGACGCATGAAGTCTGCAATTGGCATTGGAACTCTTCTTCAAGTCTCCTTTACACCTATTGACTCGGTGCAACCGTCCCGAACATGATTAGAACCCCGTTGATCTAGATGTATCACACTGCAATTCAGTGATTGGGTGGTTTAAAATTCTTTGCAAAATTCTGTTTTCATTTATATTTTTGAATGATTGGAGTCATTTTGTTTTTGGTGGATTGCGCATAACGGGCCATTGCTGATGATATTTGAAATGCTCCTTATACCCTAATTAAACCTTGAAGTTCATGGAACATTTTAATGCAGGATGGTTTAGGTGATACAATCAGAGTCTCTCTTACTGAACCACATGAAGAAGAGATAGATCCCTGTAGAAGGTTGGCAAATCTCGGTATGAGAGCAGCAGAGCTTCAGAAGGGGTGGTAGGTTTTTAATTTAGTTTATTGTATCATTTTGCATTAGTAAACCATTTTGGGATTCTTATTCGCCCCGTCTTTATTTCTAATTACCATCAAGCACCATTTGAGGAAAAGCACATACATTATTTTGACTTCTAGTGATGATCGGGTCAATTGCCAATGCAAAAGGAGGTTGGTCGTCAACTTGAAAATGACATTGGCCATAAAATTTTAGATAGTTCCATTTTCTAACAGCCATACTTAACATGGGAGTAGGGCGAGGAGGTGGATTACAGAGGTGTCCTCCACCGTGATGGTTCCGTTCTCATGTTTGTCTCCTTGAATCAGTTGAAGGTATTGTTTCAACTTTCACAAAACAAAAAATATTTGAGAACCTTTTCACTTGGGTGTACTTCTCCTCTCTCTCTCTCTCTCTGAGTGGGGGGAGGATGCAAGTATGTTGTAAGTTTTGGTGAAGTGGTCTTCATCAAGAATTTGTTAGTGCAGGCCCCAGAAAATTTCTACCGTTCTCTTGCTACAAAGCTTGTTTTGGGAATGCCATTTAAGGTCTATCCCTTTCTCAGATTTATCCAGTCATTTACTCTTTTGCTAAAAGAAGTATATAATGGTATATGGATTTTGATCATAAATTCAGTGCCTTTCTCTCTTAATTTTAGGATATGGCAACAGTAGACTCAATTTTACTAAGAGAGCTTCCACCAGTTGATGATGCTGATGCTGTAAGAACCAGATTTCTCTTGCTTATTTTTCTATCATGACATTTATCCCACCGCACATTCCCTAGATGCACTCACATACCTGCAAAATATCACCCGTTATCCCATTAATTATAAAGTGTGAATGAAATCATATTGGCAAGTAAGTTCACATATTGCTCCTTCAGAGGCTAAAATCTATGTTTTTTGAATTTTTATGCAAGGATGATCTGAAGCTTGTTGATAATGGCGCAAAGACAAGTACAATGGAGAGGAGTGCTGACTTTGGCGAAAATCTTTGGGAACTTGAAGACGCTTTATCAGAAGCTGCATCAAAGCATGAGCTGTGAGTCTTTTGCTTATTTAAACAAGTTTTCCCAGGTATGCCACCTGCATAAAGTTAGTAGGATAGCAGGGAATGCACAATTTTTCCCACGACATCATTTAATAGAAACGTGTGGGTGATGAAATGAACTCTGTGTTCATTATAAGTAGATGAAGCTAAGTCTGGCTCTTATGCCTGTAGTGTAATTATGGTCACTGTCAGAGCACGTTTCATCCATCATGTGCTCGAACTACTGGATTGTTCATGAGTGTAAAAATAGTTTGTTTATTATTGCTTCTAAAATGCCGTTTGTTGTTTGTGTTATATTCTCTATTATGAATGACAAGTTTGTTTATTATTGCTGCATTCATTTCCTTTTTTTAACTAAAAAAAAAAAAAGATGAACCTGTTGGAACCTGTTGGAACCGACCGAACCTGTGACGGGATAGATTCCAAGTTCCAAGCGGAACCTGTAAGGAACCGGGAACCGCTCACCCTTAGTTCCCACGACATGGGTACTAAACTAGGTTCACCTTTATTGCTTGCTCATGCATATGCTTGCTCCGGCTTTTTCATCTGCCTTGATTTGGAATTTTATGATGTGCTCAGTGGGGTCCTCATCAATGCTCGATCAGGCTCACTTTGTTGTCTCGCTTACTCTTTGCTGTTGCCAATGCAATGTTTTGAGTAATTTTGGTGATTAGTGTTCGTTCCTGTTGTTGAGAGAACTCTACCATCCGAATATTTTTGTCGTTCATTGGCAAAGATATTTGCTTCAGGCTGGGACTGGAGGACTTTTCCCATCTTTCCCCATAAATTGGAAGCAAGTATAGAATGTCTCCATCCAGTTTTGGCCAGCTGAAGTGCGCGTAGTCTCTCGTCTTTTCCCCTTCAGTTTCCTTCCACCTAGGCGACCTAGCTACTTCCATTTAAATATACGAACGTTCAATTCTTTAATCTCGAAGATGATCTCATTGCAGTCCAATCGTTGATTATTTTTGTTATTCTCAAGTACGTGGAGTGTGCCTTTTATGCATTCTTGTCCCCTCCCCTGCCAAGCGATGTTTCTCCTCTGTTTCTCTGCATGTGCTGTCATTTGCATCAGAAGAACATTGGATTGGTAAAAGAAAAGGTGGGAAATGAAAAGAATTAAAAAAGAAAATAGGGAGTAGTTGAATGTGGACGGGGGAACTGGTGGGAAGCGAGAAGAACAAAAACAGAAAAAAAAACGGAGAGAGACCGAGGAGAGAACTCGCGAGGAAAGGAGTGGGGAGGATTTTGAATGCCCGTCCCCATTTGTCGGGGATGAAGATAAGGCGTGTTTTTATTTTAGGTTTGATTGTTAAATGCTATGTGAAACCTCGGAGTGTCTAGACTCGAAACCCAGCACTTTGAAAACTTTGAATGAAACAAAGATACATTTTCCTGTATTTTTTTTTTTTTTAATGTCGTAATACTTTCAAAGTGAGGTAGAAACTATTTGTCCCATGATCTATGGTTTCCTCGAGCTACCCACTTTGACAAATTAGCCAAGATTTTGATTGGATACAAAATTATTGAAATTTTAATTTTTTGATAAATGTTGGATTTGGTTTCTGTTTTTTTTTAATTGAAATTCGATTTGGTTCTTAAACCATGTGAAAAGTTGACGAATCAAATTGAATAATTTAAAAGTTTAGGGATTACATTACAAATTATGTTAAATTTCATGGATTGCATTAAATAAATTATAAGTTAAAAGCCACATTGCATATTAGATCAAAGTTTAGGGATCATTTGTGTGATTTCCTCATTTTCAGGAAAATTTTCAGGAACCACAAAAAGCTAAGAGAATCTCAATCATCAATCGCATTAACAAACCTTGATCAGACTTGTTTCTCGATGACCACAGGTACCAGCACAGTAATGTGAGCTTGAAACTGATGAGCCAAATGGAAGATGATAGATTTACGACCTTTGCGAGAGAAGACGATTTAAGAGGAAGCTTTTTAGCCTTGTGGTGGGAGATCTGAGAGTAAACGCGGGGAGTCGAAAAGAGATGGTAAAGTGAGGCCGTCGAAAGTTCAGACGCAGACCAGTTGATGCTCAGGTCGGATATTAATAGTGGCAAGTTCAATCAATCTCAAGCAGTCATAGCCAAGCTTGATGACTCAAGCAGCCCATGTCGGCCGTGGCTACGAGCTTAGTGAAACTGGAGTGGCCATGGCCCTAGGCGGTGGGGGCTGGTGGCCGAGAGGAGTGGCTTTATATTTTTAGCCTTTTTTTTAATCCTTGTTCTTTTATGGTTTTTTCTTTTTCCATGTGGCACCTATCCTGAAAAAGTAATAAAAAGTTTTTTTTTTTTTTTTGTTAACCACGGAATTAACAAAACACTTGATTACATCAATTTGAGAAATTGTAAAACTTAATTATATATTTTTTGAAAGATTTGAGATTTCTTTATATATTAGCTTTCTAGCCGGTGTTTATATTCTAAAAAGAATGAGGTATCAAGTTTTTTTGTTCGGAAGGTAGGCATAGGTAGCGTTCTTTCTCCCCTATAAGAGCTTCTCTCTTAATTGAGAGCTTTCCCAGCATCACAATTCCCAGCATCACAATGATGTTTTCTTTCAGCTACCTCCATGATCGTCGTCCCCCGTTCTTTTCGATCATCCATAATCCTTCTCTATTATCATTATTGTAAATATAGATAAGCGAATTGGATAAAATTAATCGGAAGGAATGATAGGAAATCTGCCACCGAATTTACGTAGTTCGATCCGAATATTAGAACATTGTCCACGGAGAGAGTAGCACGAAATTTCACTATAGAAATAAGTGAGATAGAATTACTCAAGCACTCAAACACTCACTCAGTATTTTTAGGCCTTAATTATATCCAATAACTTACATTGTCTAGTTCTTCACAATTTTTAGTGAAACCTTACTCAAGGGATTAGACAAATTCTATTCACAAGAATTTAGCCGGTTGCATAATTACAGCTTGCAAATTTCTCACGAGAAGAACTCTATGCACCCTTCTACAATCTCAAAGCTCTCTCTCTCGGTCACCGAAATAACTTGGTCCCTTCTCGGCCAGCAAAGAACTTGGCGCACAATTCTTGTCCGACGTCTCGTACTCTCTTTTGTAACGAAGAAGAGAGAGTCTTCATTATATCAGCACGAGGAAGTCTTCTATGTACGAAGGAAAAGACAAAGCAAGCGCACCATAATTCATGGACATGCATGCATGTGCATGCATTAAAAGAGAGAAGAGAATGGACGTATGAACCCTCCCTTCCTCTTTCTTTGACTCTTAAAATGAATGCCCATCATTGCACTTTTCTTCATGCACGCCAACTCCCGAGCTTTCTTGAAGAAGTCCAACCTGAGCGCTATAGGCTGCGCATGACAAAATTTCTAAAACAGAAATTGATTTTTGGCCAGAAATCAATTTCTCAATTTCTATTCCCCGGACAAGTTTTTGAGCAAAGAAACCCATTTGATAACGACTCAAACTTTCTATTTCTGAAACAAAAATCCATTTGATAACATAATAAAATTTATATTTCTAGGAATAGAATTTGATTAGATAATAACATAGGGAATCCTCAAATACAAAATAATAGTCGAAATAATACTAATACATTACAAAAGTTAAAAATACAATTTCATGGAATTTCCGGCATATTATTATCCCTTGCCATTTTATTGGCAATGGTTTTTCTAAGCTTATTTATTTGATTTCCCTCCTTAGTCATTGTATCATTTGCAAGCTCATCTTACATAGGTTCGGACAAAGTACTGCGGAAGCATGAATATGGGTGCCATCAATGGTGCCTATACAGCTTATCATTTTATCAAAGACTAGTATTATACAAGATTATCAACAAAATAAAATTGATTGTGTAAATGAATATATGAGAATTCTACCTTGAAGTAACGTTTATGCCTAGGAACCAATTGAGAGAAGGTTGGTTTATTTTGATTCTCGAATTAAATCAGTCTAGTTGCTCATCCCTAATTTCTTTATTGTTGCTCAGTGAACCTTTAATGGCCATTGCATAGCAAAGAGAGAGATTCTCTTGAATCTCTTGCCTTCGAATTAAAATTCAAGATTGTGTAACAATTTAATTATTTTGATTTTACAAGAATTTTGAATCCGTAAAGAAACAAGGATAAATTTCTAGGCACGTTTTTTATTCATCTATTACGTAAGAACTTTTTCTTCAACTGGCCATGCGCGTACTTTTTCTAGGAGGAAAGAGCCCCATTATTTTTAAGTAAGCATTTGAAAATTTTGGTCGTTTTTGAAAATTGGGGACCCATTCGATTGCCTTTCATCCTAAAGAGGAAGTTATCAAAAAAAAAAATTTGAAAAAAAAAACATGAGCAAAATAAGAAAAAGAAAATTAACAATAATTTGTGAAGTTGTGGTTATAAGTGAATTAAGTTAGCAAGAAAGCGCAATGTTTTTTTATATGGTTTGATTTCAGCTTCTGATTTCTATTTCAGAAACTGAGAAGTTAAAAATTTCAGCTTCTGATTTCTTCAATTTCTCTATTTCTGGAATAGAAATCTGTTTCAGAAATAGAGAAATCAAATTGCGTTACCAAACGGATTTCTGTTCCAATTTTGTTCCAGGGAACAGAAAAACAGAAAAATCGAGAAACAGAAATTTTTCATGCGCACCCATATTCCCTTCACACTTCAGCCGAATAAAACAAAAGACAGAGAGATTCTATTTGCATTAAATGGAGGCAGCAATTTTGGACTTTCCCTCTTGCGGGTGCGCGCTTCCTTCTGACCACAATCTTCATTCTTGAACGAGACACGTGCATAGTAATTAATGCACGGATAACAAAAAAGTCAAAAGACGTTAGCCAAAATTACTCAATTTAACTTGCATTGTATTTACTTGATGTTTTTAAATTTGAGAGATATTTTAATAATTATTAATTATTTTCTTCCACTATCCGTCATAGTTAACAAGTCTATTTGGCATTGCTTCGTCGCCTTAGAGTGCATGCCAAAATTTCTGGTCAAAAATTAATTTCTCGATTTCAATTCCATGGACGAATTTCTAAGCAAAAAATGCGTAAAATTTCTATTTCTCAAATAAAAATTTGTTTGATAATAGAATAAAATTTTTATTTTTAGGAGTGGCAATGATCGACGTTCGGTGACTGGAGTTTGACGTCCAGTGGCTGGCATTCGGCATCCGGTGATTGGCGGTGGGCAGTCGAAGTCCGGTGTCCAGCGCCAAAGTCCGGTGATCGGCGGTGGACAGCTGAAGTCCGGAGTCCGACGACCAACAACTGGCATCCCACGTTCGGAGTTTGACGTTTGACGTTCGACATCCGGAGTTTGGTGGTGGGTGGCCAGTGGCTGGAGTCCGGTGGTGGGTGGCCAGTGGCTGGAGTCCGGCGGTGGGTGGTAGGCGACGGACATCCGGTGGCCGGTGGAGAGCGGTAGATGGTTGACGGCGGACATTCGATGGTTGGTGGTGAGCCTCCGACATCCAACGATTGGCGATGAGCGGCCAATGACCAAGGGGCGTCCGGCGGCCAACGTCTGATGGTGGGTGGGTGGCAATCGCTGGTGAGTGTCCGACATCCCACGGGTGGCAAGTGGGCGACGAGCGGTTGATGAAAGTGAACGTTAAGGAAAATTTTGATTTCTCATTTTTGTTCCAGAAATAGAAAAATTAAAAATTTTAACTTTTGATTTCTGCTATAAATTTATTTTTGGAATATAAATCTGTTTCAGAAATAGAAAAATAAAATTGTGTTATCAAACAGATTTTTGTTCCAAACCTATTCTGAAGAGCAAAAAATAGATAAATAGAGAAATATAAATGTTGTCATGCTCGCCCTTAGTTTCCCCAGCACTACACACTACCCCCTATCAATTGTTTGACAATATTTTCGAGTTGATTCTCTGCCAGTCCATTATCGTTTTTCTCATTACACGATGGCTGCAGAGGTTCCGTAAGAATCTCTGGCGGACGATCTTCTAGGGGATCATTTTGTTTGGCGCAGTTGATGATGAGGAAGCTGAGAAGGTTTTGACGAGAGGCAGTTTGTAAGAGAAGTAGTTCAGTCGAGTTGCTTCGATAATGTTTTAAGGAAAGGGGCCCTCAAATGAGAAGATGTAGTTGGGCTCTTTCATGATTGGCACCAAGATAAAAATATGGGGAAAAGAGAATTGTGTAATTTCTCTCTATTTAATAATAAAGAATACATTAGCCTACTTGTTCGTAATCTTTACAAGATGATTATTTAAGGTAACATGATAATGTAATATCAATTATAATCAATCAAGATAAATCAATAATTTGTACGATCAAATGAGATAATGCATAATTTTAAAAGATATAAAGAATCATTAAAGTTATGAGAAATCGCTTAATTATATTCTAGTTGTTTCTAATAATATTAAAAAACGGAATAACAAATATGAAATAATGATTTCTTTAGGCTTTATAAATATTATTTTGGATCACGTGCATAATATAACATTTAAGAGACTTAAATAACCACTCCCGTTGATTAATGAATATGATAACAATTATTGCAACAACAATACTAATAAGACCATATATTCATATTCCTTTTTTTTTTTTAAGATCCAACAGGACGGGGAATTTTCGCACCACCTCCGCTCATATTCCTTGCCTCGTGCTCATGACCCTGAGCTCTTTTGTCCTCATCTACATGTCCCCCCTCTCTCTATTGGCTTTCCTCCCTCATCACGAAGCAAGCACAAGACCTCTCTCATCAATGGAGCGTTCCGCTTGGCCTAAGAACCTCTCCTCCAGCCGAAAGCATGCGATCCAGGATCTCCTCCCAGCCCAGAATCCCATGAAGAAGTTTACAGATCTCTTCGACGCTCAGTCTCAAACTGGCAACAACACAGGGCAGCCCCTGTTTGCGGAACATCTGGTCGTCAACTTCCTCGGGCCGTTCAGCAACACTCGATCCCTATCAAGTAGCGCCGAGTCCGACGAGGTCTTGCAGGCCCCCCTGAGACCAACGCCTGTGTCAGATCTGAGGTCTCCGAGGGAAGTGAGAGCATCAACACCCCGCTCCCTAGGTAATCAAGGGCCAATATTCATGTTCTTTTACTTCTCACTTTGTTTGAAATGTAAATTATCTATTTAAGTGGCGTTCCACGTAATTCAAAAATTAAGTGAAATTTCTTTTTGGGAAGAACAATTGCATATAAGGTGTGCATCACAAGAAGATCTCTTAAAATTTAGGAAAAAGAAAAGACATGAAAAGATGGTTTCACTATTTATATGATTTCAGGACATGAATTGAAGATCACGTTTGGATTATAACGAATTTGTCTAACTTGCTAAGGATATAATTTTTTTTTTTTTGGTTATTTCATTTATCTTGTTTTTGGGCAGAATGATGAAAGAGGTTTTACATGGAGCTAAATTATATATATGGGTCTAAGTAATTCTAACATGAAATGTAATATTACTCATTTTTGCGCAGAAAGACTTCGGATACACCGACAAGACTAGACCAGAATTTGATGACAACGAGCAGCAATGGAGGAAATATCATCTGAAATCGATTATCAACTTTGACTCACCTGGGTACTTAACAAATGAAACATCCATTTATATTGATTTCTCATATGATAAGAGATTGATTCTCAATGACAAATTCCCCACAAACTTCACAAAAATGGTATATATTTTCCTAAATATCTCACATACTAAGAAAATATTGTATAAAGTAGAGAGAAATCAATTCTCGCTTGATGTCTAAAAAAATATTGTTTGGGATCTTTACAATAAGTCATGTCTTCAAACTTAATAAGACACACATTTATCTATCAACTTGGCTAATAAATCATGCATCCCAGCAGAAAAATCCTAATGGAATTTATGAGGCGTTGGATGGAAGTTCAAAGGATACTACATGAGCAACTTGAGGTATGAATAATTTCTTTTTTGGCAATCAATTCACTTAAAAAGTAATATTCATAAATTTGTGTTGGAGAATACTAGGGAAGACGAACACGACAACCATACCGTCGATTAAAAGTTGTATTACAGTTAATAAGATGTGATCTACGATCCGAAGTCACTGCAACATGTATTAATTAGAGATATATCCAAAGATAATCTTTACTAAGATAGTATTTAATTAAGAGAATTAAGTTCTTAATAATACTTAGGAGGATTAAAAGCCTTGGAAAAAGCCAAATCATTTCGTGCTAATCACTCGAATCCAAAACTAAAAATAGATGCAGCTCCTGCTGCATAAGGCCGGAGTGAGGCTCCTGCAAGCAATTCAAGAGAAATCCCAAAAGAGTCTCTCGCTCGATGGGAGCGATCCCGCGATTCTAGATGGCGCAAGAGCCCAAACAGCCGACTTTAATCTGGCCATCTACAACCCCGTCGAGCCCACGCGTAAAGGAGGAGGTGGTGGTGGGGAGAGGAATAGCGGCAACATCAGCAACATGATGATGGACATGAAAGAAGAGATGTACAAGAGAGGAGGCCATCAAAATCATGGCTCCGCATTCCAGATTTTTGAAGGTGAGGCCATCAAAATCATTGATGTAATCATCTGTATTGTTGCCCTTCAACTGGATGGCACATATGGCATGTGTACAAGGAATTCCACTTAGTTGCTATGCTCTACATGAACACTTATTGCTTCCTAGATTGACAACGTACTTGTCGGCACCCTTCATTATCTCATATCCGTCATCTCCATTCCAAATGGGATGACAATGCCTACTTGCAACCAAGTTCTCATCCAATTTCTTGGCAATCCTAGGACCATATTGTCTAGTCCACTTTGCAGCTTCATCTCTTTGTTTCTGCAGCCGAGTCATGATCGCAACTCATATATCTTCAAGCATTGAGATGATAGATTTGCATCTGGCATCTATTATCTTCAAATTAAATACTTCACAAATGTTGTTCTCGACGTTGTTGCATTTGAATTCCTCATTGAAGAATTCCCTACACCAATGCTTTGGTTCTAGTTGAAATAGTATAGCACAACATTCTTTTGTCAACTAAAGCAGTCCTTCTTTGGCTATCCTAAAGTCAGCCATGTTTGTACTCTTTGCTAATTGCCAAAATTGCAATTGCAGCTTATCCCCTTTGTAAATCTTTGCCCAATTTCCGTATGTGTGCCGCGTACACATTCGATGTTCAACATGGGGCAACAACTCGGCTATTGCCGGAACCAATCCCTGCAATAATTCGAAGTAAGAATTGTAAGCAAATAACATTGTTAATATTACAAAACAAACTATTGGCCAAATTTTTCAAAAAGTAAGCATTACCATTTGTTGGTCGCGCATGAACGCACACCATTCCCCGTTTGTTATCTCCAAGTCAGCCATCAGATTTTTCAAGAACTATGACCAATTGTCCTTGTTCTCAAATTTTTACAACAGCCCAAGCTAGTAGGAACATTTGGTTATTCGCATCTCTTCCAATCGCCGCCAACAATTCTCCATTACACAAGCCCTTCAAGAAATAGCCATCCAATCCTATAATCCGTCTACAACCAGCTAAAAATCCTTGTTTGTATGCATCAAAGCACACATATAACTTATCGAACTTTGTCCCACTATCAAGAAGTGGCCTCTCCACCACCTCTACATACACTATGCTTGAAGGGTTTTGCAGCCTACACTCTCAAGCATACTCCTACATCTGCCCATATTTCTTACCATACTGATCAATAAGTATTTTTATCACCTTTTGCTTTGCTCTTTTGCACTGATTCCTAGATACATTGATGCCTACACGCTTCTTCACCAGCATCCTAAAGTCAGTAATTTTCATCTCGGGCATCACCTTGATTAGATCGAAAAAGTGCTTGGACAACCATGCAGTTGTTACCCTTTTGTTTTGAAAATTAATGGAACAAGTGTGTTGCTCTTGGTAGGCTCTAATCTGGAAAGATCCACTCCTCTTAACAAACACACCGTAAATCTTCTATGGACAATTCTGCTGCAAACACCTACCTCTTACAAAGTTCTTAGTGTTTCTAATGAAATCAATATTTCTTTGTGCATCAATGGAGTTCTTCAATATAGCTTCCCTAAATTGTATCCCATCTTGGAATTTCATACCTACTGACAAAGTAGGAGAGACAACGGATGTATCATAGGAAGGAAACTTACTTTTTATTTTCCTTCTACGCACAGCTCCTTGATCTTCTTCAAGCTTGTCCTGGGAAGTAGCAGTGTTAATGCTTTCTTTATAATCTGTCTCTTGGCCAGCAACACCAACATCTGCAGGGCCTTCATCTCTGTTTATAACTTCATCAGCTACTTGTAAAGTTGCAAATCTATCTGACAAAAAATCCTTTTGTTTTTTCCTTGACTGTGTAAGCTCCTCGTCGTCGTTGTCACTTAAGTTTAAGAAATTTTCAGTAGCCAACCCTTCATCGTCATCATCACCATCATTGGATTCAGCTACTTCCCAATCTAATTCAGTGATGGTGACATCACCAATGTCACTATCACTCTGGTGAACAGCATCTGCGCTCCTCTCCTCCCTGTCCTGTCTATCATGACCTCCTTCATCCTAACCTCGGTACTAGCTTGAATACCATCTCCTCATTCTCCTACTTGGGTGTTATTTTTGTCATTATCTTCGTCCTCAATATCACTATTGTATTCAACATCAACATATACTTTCGCCTTTTGCCATGAAGATAATGATATAGGACATCCCTAAAACCATTATCATCTTCTAAAGTTTTCAAACCATCTCTCAAGCCTTTCCCGGGGAAGACAATACAGCAACTTTTGTATTTTACAAGGCAAATATGTCACTATATCCCTAATAAATCCAATATAAGATGCATTTTTATATCTACAAAGATAGTACCCTCATTCCCCCCTCACACTCCCACTCATCCTCCCCAATCATAAAATCTCCACCGTAGTAAACAATGATAGCAACATAGTTTTTATCATGAACCATTTCTGCAACAAAAGAGGAAAAAAATACTATTAACTTTTGGGACCACATTCACAAATGATAACAGACAATTGCATGTGGAGGTCCCCACACTCTTTATTAAAGAAAAGAAGAAAGATGGAATATGCACAGGTCAGACGATAGCTACTTTGATTGGAACGATACCCTTGGGACAAATAGAGGTCCCCACCAGCTATGCGACTTTGATTATGCCGCATTCCCTTAAAATATGGAGAGATCCCCCATATAAGCATGAGTCCTCATGACTTTAATTTCAACACTGCAATTTAAAAAAAAAAAAATGGCCAGAAGTCCCCCCACGACAACTACTATGAACCCTAACAATCATCATTGCACATTTCACATTCGACCCTTACAAATTACTTTCACACATCACAATTCCACGTCCAAGCCCTAAATCACACATCACAGTACCTACCACCACATCTAAGCCTTAATTCCCCCCTGTCGAGCCCTACATTTCGAGGCCGAACCCCCAATAGGGTTCTAGCACCACATATGAGCCCTAAATCTCACATCAATACCATCCAAACATAAGATTTCCCAGCCGATCCCCAAATTTCAAGTTAAATCCCTAATAAACAAGTCAAAGCCTTAATTTCACCATAGGGGAGAGGAAGAAGAGAACAAACCTGAGATAGTGATGACGGCGAGCGATGATGGTGAGCGACGACGGCGAATGACGATGCGGAGTGACGACGGCGAGTGACGACGGCGAGCGATGACCTGTGAATGGCGACCTATGAATGGCAAGTTGTGAATGGCGATGGAGAGGACATCGGATTTGGTGTGAACACGATGGATGACTGGTTAAAGTTAAAATAACCTAAACGGCGTCGTTTAGCACTAAGGAAAACGACGTCGTTTAGTTTGGCCAAGGCATAGTGGATGGGGCGACGTCATTTTCCTCCTCCATGTGTGCTTTTTTTTTAAAAAAAAAATTTGCCACATCGGTTAAGCATGTCGCCGGAAAATGACACGTCTGCATTTTGGTCGGAGTTTGGCCGGAATTTGGCCGAATTGGCATTTAAGTGATCCACTTTACTCCGATTATGGCACTTAAGTGTAGCTTTCCAAAGTTTTGGCACTTAAGTGTCCCTCCGTGCCAAGTTTTGACACTCCAGGTATCCGTACCTCCATTTACATCAGAAGAAGATTGGATTGGTAAAAGAAAAAATGGGAAATGAAAAGAATTAAAAAAGAAAATAGGGAGTAGTTGAGTGTGGACGGGGGAACTAGTGGGAAGCGAGAAGAACAAACAGAAAAAAAACGGAGAGAGACCTCGGAGAGAACTCGCGAGGAAAGGAGTGGGGAGGATTTTGAATGCCTGTCCCTATTAGTCGCGTATGAGGATGAGGCGTGTTTTTATTTTTGGGTTGATTGTTAAATGCTATGTGAAACCTCGAAGTCTCTAGACTCGAAACCCAGCACTTTGAAAACTTTGAATGAAACAAAGATACATTTTCCTGTGTATATATATACACACACACATGATCTTTAATGTCGTAATACTTTCAAAGTGAGGCATAAACTATTTGTCCCATGATCTATGGTTTTCTCGAGCTACCCACTTTGACAAATTAGCCAATATTTTGACCAAATACAAAATTATTGAAATTTTAATTTTTTGATAAATGTTCGATTTGGTTTCTATTTTTTTTGGTAGAAATTCGATTTGGTTCTTAAACCATGTGAAAAGTTGACTAATCAAATTGAATAATTTAAAAGTTTCGGGATTACATTGCAAATTATGTTAAATTTCATGGATTGCATTAAATAAACTATAAATTTAATGGCCACATTGCACATCAGATCAAAGTTTAGAGGTCATTTGTGTGATTTTTCTCATTTATCTCTCATCAACTCCAATCTATATGTTCTCATATTCTTTGAAGGAAAACCAAAACCAACATCAAAAGGGGGAAAATTTCAGGAAAAACAAAAAGCTAAGAGAATCTCAATCATGAATCGCATTAACAAACCCTTATCAGACTTGTTTTCTGATGACCACAGGTACCAACATAGTAATGTGAGCTTGAAACTGATGAGCCAAACGGAAGATGATAGATTTATGACCTTTGCGAGAGAAGACGATTTAAGAGGAAGCTTTTTAGCCTTGTGGTGGGAAATCTGAGAGTAAACGCGGGGAGTCGAAGAGAGATGGTGAAGTGAGGCCGTCGAAAGTTCAGACGTAGGCCTGTTGATGCTCAGGTCAGATATTAATAGTAGTAAGTTCAATCAATCTCGAGCGGTCATAGCCAAGCTTGATGACTCAAGCACCCCCATGTCGGCCGTGGCTACGAGCTTAGTGAAGCTGGAGTGACCATGGCCCTAGGCGGTGGTGGCCGGTGGCCTAGAGGAGTGGCTTTAGATTTTTAGCCTTTTTATTTTTATTTTTAAATCCTTGTTCTTTTATGTTTTTTTTCTTGTTCCATGTGGCACCTATCCTGAAAAGTAATAAAAGGTTTTTTCTTTTTTTTTGTTAATCATGAAATTAACGAAAAACTTGATTACATCAATTTGAGAAATTATAGAACTTAATTATAT
The DNA here is from genome assembly GCA_014182395.1 of Eucalyptus sp. ANBG9806169. NCBI lineage: Eukaryota > Viridiplantae > Streptophyta > Magnoliopsida > Myrtales > Myrtaceae > Eucalyptus > Eucalyptus sp. ANBG9806169. The sequence goes on from CM024573.1 coordinate 11,685,313, forward strand.
TTTTTTTAAAGTTCGAGACTTCTTTATATATTAACTTTCTAGCCGGTGTTTATATTCTAAAAAGAATGAGGTATCAAGTTTTTTTGTTCAGAAGGTAGGCATAGGTAGCGTTCTTTCTCTTCTATAAGAGCTCTCTTGATTGGGAGCTTTGCCAAGCATCACAATGATGTTTTCATTCAGCTACCCCCATGATCGTCCAACGTCCCCGTTTTTCTCGATCATCCATAATCCTTCTCTATTAACATTATCGTAAATATAGATAAGCGAATTATAAAAAATATAATAAAAATATTTAAAATAAAAAAAAAAAAATTATACAAGTTTATCAAATGCATTTCTATTCCTGGAATATAAATTTTTTGCAATTACCAAGCGTGTTCTTATATTCAGAAATTATTCTCGGGAACATAAATAAAAAAATTATTTCTGTTCAAATAGTTACCAAACGCACCTTTAGTTAACAAGTCTATTTGGCATTGTTTCATTGCCTTAGTTTCTCCAGCACTATCCCCAGCACTACACACTGCCCCTATAAACTGTTCGACAATATTTTCGAGTTGATTCTTTGCCATTCCATTATCTTTTTTCTCATTACACGATGGCTGCGGAGGTTCCCTTAACAAACCCAAGCATCTCTGGTGGACGATCTTCTAGGGGATCATTTTGTTTGGCGCAGTTGATGATGAGGAAGCTGCGAAGGTTTTGATGAGAAGCAGTTTGTCAGAGAAGTAGTTTAGTCGAGTTGCTTGGCTAGTGTTTTAAGGAAAGGGCCCTCAAATGAGAAGATGTAGTTGGGCTCTTTTCCTAATTGGCACCATGATAAAAATATGGGGAAGAGAGAATGTATAATTTCTCTCTATTTAATAATGAAGAATACATTAGCCTACTTATAATCTTTATAAGATGACTATTTAATGTAACCTGAAATGTAATATCAATTATAATCAATCAAGATAAATCAAGAATTTGTACGATCAAATGGAGATAATGCATAATTTTAATTAATTTTGGAAATATAAAATTGGTATCTGCAAATATTGAATCATTAGATCTTTCTATTTCTTATGTTGCCCACATCTTCTATCAAGACCGTTGTAGTAACATATTAACGGGCAAGTATCAAGAGTGGGTTTCGACTCCCACGCCCTGCAAGAGGCAGGGCAAAAGTCCGAAAGTGAGTGTAGAATAGGAATAGAGTAGGACTGACAAAAAAAAAGTATCACATAATAAATGCGGATAATAAATCGGCAATAATTGGGAAATATAAAATTGGGATCTGCAAATATGGAATCACCAGATCTTTTCGTTTCTTATGTTGCCGACATCTTCCATTAAGATCATTGTGGTAACATATTAACATGCAAGTATCATGTAATAAATGCAGATAATAAATCGGACAATAAATCGGAATTAATTGAGAAATATAAAATTGGGATATGCAAATATGAAATCACTATATCTTTCCGTTTCTTACATTGCCGATGTCTTCCATCAAGACCGTTGTGGTAACATATTAACGGGTAAATATCACGTAATAAACGCAGGTAATAAATCGAAATTAATTAGGTAATATAAAATTGGGATATGCAAATATCGAATCACCAAATCTTTCCATTTCTTACGTAAGACTATTGTAATAACATATTAACGAGCAAGTTTCACGTAATAAATAGGGCAATAAATTGGAATTAATTGGGAAATATAAAATTGGGTTATGCAAATATGGAATCACAAGATCTTTCCATTTCTTATGTAAGACCGTTATAGTAACATATTAACAGGCAAGTATCACCTAATAAATTGGGCAATAAATCGGAATTAATTGGGAAATATAAATTTGGGATTTGCAAATATGAAATTACCAAATTTTTCCGTTTCTTATGTTGGCGACGCCTTCTATCAAGACCATTGATAACATATTAACGGACAAGTATCACGTGATAAATGGGAGTAATAAATTGGGCAACAAATTAGAATTAATTAGGGAATATAAAATTGGAATCTGCAAATATGGAATCACCATATCTTTCCGTTTCTTATGTAAGACCGTTGTAGTAACATATTAACATGTAAGTATCACGTAGTAAACGGGGGTAATAAATTGGGCATTAAATCAGAATTATTTGGGAAATATAAAAGTTGGGATCTGCAAATATGGAATCACCATATCTTTCTGTTTATTACGTTGCAGACATCTTCTATCAAAACCATTGTGGTAACATATTAATGGACAAGTATCACATAATAAACGCGGATAATAAATCAGGTAATAAATCGGATTTAAGTGGGAAATATAAAATTGGGATCTACAAATATGGAATCATCAAATCTTTTTGTTTCTTACGTTGCCGACGTCTTATGTCAAGACCATTGTGGTAACATATTAACGGGCAAGTATCTTGTAATAAACGTGGGTAATAAATTGGAATTGATTGAGAAATATAAAATTTAGATATGTAAATATAGAATCACCATATCTTTCCATTTTTTACGTTGCTGATGTCTTCCATCAAGACCGTTGTGGTAAGATATTAACAAGCAAGTATCACATAATAAACGCGGGTAACGAATCGGGCAATAAATCGAAATTAATTGGGAAATATAAAATTGGGATTTGCAAATATGGAATCACCAGATCTTTCTGTTTCTTACATTGCCAACGTCTTCTATCAAAACCGTTGTGGTAATATATTAATGGGCAAGTATCACGTAATAAATGCAGCTAATAAATTGATCAATAAATTAGAATTAATTGGGAAATATAAAATTGGAATCCACAAATATAGAATAACCGGATCTTTTGTTTCTTACTTTGTCGACATCTTCAATCAAGACTATTGTGATAACATATTAACGAGCAAGTATCACATAATAAACGCGGATAATAAATCGGGCAATAAATTGTAATTAACTGGGCAATATAAAATTGAGATATGCAAATATTGAATCATCAGATTTTTCCGTTTCTTAAGTAGGACCGTTGTGGTAGCATTTTAACGAGCATTATCACATAATAAACGCGGGTAATATACCCAACTCTTTCATAAATAGTATGAACCTTCCTAGCTATGCAGTGGTGGCGGATCTTTTCTCCTCTGTGGGATGCACGCTGAAAATTTTTCTGGAGAGGTGGGGTCTTATGTTACCTACTCCTTCTATGACCTGTGATCGTTTCACTTGGCGGGGTGATTCTTCTGGTACATTCTCGGTGACTTCTGCTTGGAACATCATCATATCCTAAAAGGACTGTGTTCTGTGGGCGTCTCTTGTTTGGGATAATGCTATTGTCTCTCGGTTCCAATTCAATCTTTGGTTGATCACTAAAAACCGCCTCCCTACTCAGGCACTCCTCCATTCGCATGGAAGAATTGATTATACAGTCTGTGCATTTTGCAATGCCTTACCCGATTCTATTGATCATTTGTTCTTTCAATGTCCAACCTCAGCAACACTAGCTTACTTCTAGGCTGCTAGGTGCAACCTCCCTTGGCAAATTAGACCTTGGAAGGAGACTCTCAATTGGGCGCTGAAATTCCTAGCCGGTAAGGACTTCTTCCACTGTATCGCGCATTTTTCGTTCGGTGCCTTGTGCCATTTGATTTGGAAGAAGAGAAATAACATTATCTTTCGAGGTGAAGCCGTGGTGATCTCGGCTTTGAAGAATCACCTCATCAAGTTCATCAAAGATAAAGTTATCACTTTTAACAACGTTCCGCCTTCCCCGAGAAACAAGAGACTTAAGAGAAATTGGGACTTTGATCCCTTCGTTTTTGGTTAGGAGCTTTTGCCTCCTTTGCTATCTTCGTCTTGCTTTATTGCTTTTGCCTCCTTACGCTCTCTGTTTTTCGATCTTCTTTTCTGCTGGCCGAGGTTCGGTCATTTGTTTTAGGTTGGCTGTGTTTTGTCTAGGCTTATTTCGCCTTCTCCTTTTGTGCTATTGCCCTCGAGGCTTTTCTTCCACTCCCTTCCACTCCTTCTGCTATAGCAATTAGAGTGCAAGTTTTTGGCGTCGTTTTGTATATTGTCCATAGCTCAATATATTTTATTACTTTTACCAAAAAAATAAAAAAAATAAACGTGGGTAATAAATCGGGCAATAAATCGAAATTTGTTATGAAATACATGAATGAATGAAATACATTAATGAATATTCATTATATTCATCTTGTCTAATGTATTTATTATGGCACATTTGTATTATACATTATAAGTACATCTCCTATACAATGAACATTCATCCAATACATGTATCATTCGATATATTGATATTAATGATAAGTACATTCTTGTTTTCCTATAAATACGAACTTAGTTCTTGTTGTAGACATAACAGTCATTGGAAATAAAATCTTTTCTTCTAACTTTCTTTACTATCTTTGGTGTTTACCTATTTTCTCTTCTCAATCTCTTTAGTCTCTCTATTACATATTTGCTACACAATATTTTAAGACACGTTATCACCACGAAAATCTACCGACTGAATAAGTAATTTTTGCAAGGTAGGTGTTTTCTTTTTATTACTCAACTTATACTTCATCTTCTTCTATCAATTTTTCATTTTTATTTTTCTTGGTCCGAAGCTAAATTTCAAATCTAAAAATATCATTCTGCTCCTGAAGTGGCGGTAGATATTTGGAAATTCTTTTAATTAATAAGGATTTATTTTTGCAAGGATTATGGTAAATATTGGAAAGCCCAAATTCCACATCTTGGAAGTGAGTGGAAAGAATTATCTATCCTGATGCCTTGATAAGGAAATGCACCTCTAAGAGAAAGGTCTTGCTAATGCAATTACAAATGATGGAACCTCAAATGAAAAGGATAAAACAAATACGCTGATTTTTATTCGTTGTCATTTGCATGAGAGCTTACATACTCAATATTTATCCATTCAAGACCCTCGGATCCCGTGGAGGAGGTTGAAGGATAGGTATGATCATACCAAGACTGTTATCCCCCCTCAAGCACAATATGACTGACAAAATCTTAGATTGCAAGATTTTAAATCAATGTCTGACTATAATTCTGCTTTATTTGATATTATTTCTCGGCTTGAGTTATGCGGTATCAAACTCGCTGATGCGGAATTGTTAGAAAAAACTTTCTCCACTTTCCATGTTTCGAATATTGTATTGCAACAGCAATACCGACAACGTCAGTTTGCCACATATTCTGAATTAATTTCTATGCTCCTCACTGCCGAGCAAACTAATTAATTGCTGTTCAAAAATCATGATTTTAGACCATCTGGCTCAAAAGCGTTGCTTGAAACACATGCTAACTTTGAAAAAAATACTGGTCATTTTAAGGGCTATAAGCACAGGCAATAATATAATCCTAAAAGGGATGGCAAGAAATTTAACTGCCCTATGAAATCTAACTTTAGCCTAAATCATGGCAAAGAAAAGAAGCCAAAGAAGGTAATTAATGAAAGTATTTGTCATCATTGTGGCATGACTGGGCACTAGTCACATTCTTATCGTATGCCAAAACACTTTGTTGACCTATACCAGGCATCTTTAAAAATACGGGCAAGCGTGATGAATCTCATGTCATTGAAATCAATCATATGGCCATAATTGTTGTTGAGACCAACAATATTGCCCACCCTCTTGCTCTGAAGTAGCAAATGCATCCCTCTCGATTTCTTTAAGGACTCGATTACTTTGATGAGGCATCAGATTGGTGAATGATAATTTGAACCTCGAATTTTATGATTCTAATAATTTCTTTTTAGTTGTTTCGCTTTAAATGTATTACTTTTTTATTGTTCTATTATATGGTTATGAAATGCTTATGAATCTTATATAATATTTATTTGACTCTATAACTAAGATGCAAGATTAATTAGAACTATGTATTGCCCAAGATGCAATATTGATTAGCCCCAGTAGTGGCTATATGGCTCAATTGAGGAGGAAATATTATGAATTATGCATTGCACTCTTTTTTCTTTCTGTTCGGTTTTTTTTTTTCCCATAGGGTTTTTTCTGCTTAAAGTTTTTAATGAGGCAATTAATGCATCCATAAAAGGGAGAGATCATAAAATTTTTGCTCTACACTCTTTTTCTCTTTTGTCCGGTTTTTTGTACCATTGGGTTTTTCCGGCTTAAGGTTTTTAATGAGGCGGTATCATTCGATGCACATTCCTAATGAATACAATGAATATTCAAATGGGAGTATTATGAAATACATGAATGAATGAAATATATGAATGAATATACATTATATTCATCTTATCTAATGTACTTATTATGATACATTTATACCATACATTCTAAGTACATCTCCCTATACAATAAACGTTAATCTCTCTATCAAACATGTATCATTCGATACATTGATATTAATGATAAGTACATTCTTGTTATCCTATGAATATGAACTTTTTTTGTTGTAAACATAACAATCACTGGAAATAAAATCTTCTTCTCTGACTTTCTCTACTATATTTGGTATTTGCTTACTTTCTCTTCTCAATCTCTTTATTCTTTCTATTACATATTTGCAACACAATATTTTACAACAAAATTAATTTGGAAATATAAAATTGGGTTATACAAATATGGAATAACCAGATCTTTCTATTTCTTATGTTGCCATGGTAACATATTAACGGGCAAGTATCATATAATAAATGCAGATAATAAATCGGGCAATAAATCGGAATTAATTAGGAAATATAAAATTGGGATCATATTGGAAATAATAAAATATAACAGCAGTTTAGTTTATACATGGGAGGTTTCTTCTTATTATTGCAACTCAATGAATAAATAAATAATTGAGATGATGCACCAAGTGAAAACACATTAACATTCGGCTGAACCGGATGATTACCTTGCCCTATATATACGAACATATGCTCTCTTCTTAACTCAAACACTGTCCCAAACCAAATAGGCGGGCGTACAGAGAGAGACAGTGAGAGAGAATGGCACCGCTCGATGAAATGTTAAGTGGCCAAGTCCAAGTATGGAAGCTCATGTATGCGTACGTGGACTCAATGGCGTTGAACCGTGCGGTGGAGCTCCGGATACCGACATCATCCACTCGGCGGGCGGGGGCTGTCACCTTGGCTCAAATAGCCTCCCACATCCCCTCCCCATCTGTCAAAACCTGCGTCCTCGGCCGCATCATGACGCCCTGGTCCGCAAGAACATCTTCTCCGCACACTACGACGGCAGAGAGACGCTCTACGGCCTCACCCCGTCGTCGAGATGGCTCTTACAAGGGGCTGGGCACCTCAACCTCGCGCCACTGGTACTGCTGGCGGGCCATCAGTATATGGTGTCCCCGTGGCACAGCCTTAGTGACTACATCAAGGACGGGGGATCATTCCCGTTAAAGAGGGCTTATGGCTGCGAAATGTGGGACTTAGAGTCCCAGAACCCTGAATTCAACCGCACGTTCCGTGATGCGATGGCGTGCTCGAACAAGCTCATGATGAAAGCTATCCTGGATGCGTACAAGGATGGGTTCGAGCGCGTGGGATCTCTGGTGGACGTTGGAGGTGGGACGGGCAGTGCCGTAGCCGAGATAGTGAGGGCGTACCCGCACATCAAGGGGATTAACCCGACCAGCCTCACATTGTTGCTGCCGCGCAGCGCACGGCGGGGTCGATCATGTCGGGAGACATGTTTGAGGCCATTCCAAGTGCTGATGCTATTTTCATGAAGGTAAGTATACTTGGCGCTTATTCTATGGACTCACATGAATTGAGTGCACTCAATACTTGCTCCTCTGCTTAGCGATTCATTTGCTAATGTTTGTCATATAGTTTTAAATAAAAAAATTAGTAAACGATAAGTATTTTCATAAGCACTGAAAATCTTCAACTGAATTTTAAAAAGCTAGTTTATACTAACAATAAATGGTAAACCCCGGGCATCAATTCCTCATGATCTCTATCACTGCATCTCCTTCGGAAGAATGTCACTCTTGGATATGATCGTTCAACTTCTAATGCACAAATTGCAAATGACAATCGACGCATTGAACATTCATTATTTAATAAGTCATGATTGATTCACAACTAAAATTTTCATCTTCCTCCTTTGTACAGTGGATCCTGCATGATTGGAATGATGAAGATTCTGTAAGGATTTTGAAGAACTGCAGGAGAGCTGTAGCGGAAAAGAATGGCAAGGTGATCTTGGCGGAAGTTGTGTTGCGACCAGAGGGCGATGGCCTCTTCGATGACACGGGGATAGCTTCCGATCTGACCATGATCACTCAAACCGGAGGTAAAGAGAGGACCGAACCAGAGTGGAAGAAGCTTTTGGAGGAAGGAGGCTTCCCTCGCTGCAATATCTTCCAAACCCCTTCCTTGTTGTCCATCATTGAAGCCTTCCCAGCTTGATTGCGGTTTATTCAAAGATTGACTACTTTTCGGCTACTTATTATGTATTTATGTTTTTCTACTAGACCCTCTTGTCGAATTGGTTTAGTGATTAAGCGTTCGATTTGGATAAAAAGAAATTTATGTCCAAATCAGAGCGTCTTCCAATTATAATAACCTAGGGGGTTACACTCCATACATGTGGATGAGGCAACTTATTTGTATTTGTGTGGTTAATAAAGCCGAAAATTTTTATTATCCCATGTTATATAAAAAATCATGAAAGTTATGGGGAATCGCTTAATTATATTCCAGTTGTTTCTAACAATATTAATAACACGGAATAACAAATATGAAATAATGATTTTTTTAGGCTTTATAAATATTATTTTGGGTCACGTGCATAATATAACATTTAAGAGACTTAAATAACCACTCCAGTTGATATATGAATATGATGACAATTATTGCAACGGCAATACCAATAAGACCATATATTCATACTCCTTTTTTTTTTTTTAAGATCCAACAGGACGGGGAATTTTCGCACCACCTCCCGCTCATCTTCCTTGCCTCGTGCTCATGACCCTGAGCTCTTTTGTCCTCATCTACATGTCCCCCCTTTCTCTCTATTGGCTTTCCTCCCTCATCACGAAGCAAGCACAAGACCTATCTCATCAAAGGAGCGTTCCGCTTGGCCTAAGAACCTCTCCTCCAGCCGAAAGCATGCGATCCGGGATCTCCTCCCTGCCCAGAATCCCATGAAGAAGTTTACAGATCTATTCGACGCTCACCTTCAAACTGGCAACAACACAGGGCAGCCCCTGTTTGCGGAACATCTGGTCGTCAACTTCCTCGGGCCGTTCAGCAACACTCGATCCCTATCAAGTAACGCCGAGTCCAACGAGGTCTTGCAGGCCCCATGAGACCAACGCCTGTGTTAGATCTGAGGTCTCCGAGGGAAGTGAGAGCATCAACACCCCGCTCCCTAGGTAATCAAGGGCCAAAATTTGTGTTCTTTTACTTCTCACTTTGTTTGAAATGTAATTTATCTATTTAAGTGGCGTTGCACGTAATTCAAAAATTAAGTGAAATTTTTTTCTGGGAAGAACAATTGCACATAAGGTGTGCATCACAAGAAGATCTCTTAAAATTTAGGAAAAAGAAAAGACATGAAAAGATGGTTTCGCTATTTATATGATTTTAGGACATGACTTGACAGATCACATTTGGATTATAACGAACTTGTCTAACTTGCTGAGAATATAATTTCTTTTTTTGTTATTTCATTTATCTTGTTTTTGGGCAGAAGGATGACAAAGGTTTTACATGGAGCTAAATTATATATGTGGGTCTAAGAAATTCTAACATGAATGTAATATTACTCATTTTTGCGCAAAAATACTTCAGATACACGGACAAGACTAGACCAGAATTTGATTGACAACGGGCAGCAATGGAGGAAATATCATCTGAAATCAATTATCAACTTTGACTCACTTGGGTACTTAACAAATGATACATCCATTTTCATTGATCTCATATAGTTAGAGATTGATTCTCAATGACAAATTCCCCACATACTTCACAAATGGTATATCTTCTCCTAAATATCTCACATACTTAGAAAATATTGTATAAAGTAGAGAGAAATCAATTCTCGCTTGATGTCTAAAAAAAATATCGTTTGGGATCTTTACAATAAGTCATGTCTTTAAACCTAATAAGAAACACATTTATCTATCAACTTGGCTAATAAATCATGCATCCCAGCAGAAAAATCCTAATGGAATTTATGAGGCGTTGGATGGAAGTTCAAAGGATACTACATGAGCAACTTGAGGTATGAATAATTTCTTTTTTGGCAATTTATTCACTTAAAAAGTAATATTCATAAATTTGTGTGGGAGAATACTAGGGAAGACGAACATGACAAACATATCGTCAATTAAAAGTCGTATCACGGTTAATAAGATGTGATCTACGATCCAAAGTCACTGCAACATGTATTAATTAGAGATATATCCAAAGATAATCTTTACTAAGATAGTATTTAATTAAGAGAATTAAGTTCTTAATAATGTTTAGGGGCATTAAAAGCCTTGGAAAAAGCCAAATCCTTTCGTGCTAATCGCTCGAATCCAAAACTAAAAACAGATGCAGCTCCCGCTGCATAAGGCCCAAGTGAGGCTCCTGCAAGCAATTCAAGAGAAATCCCAAAAGAGTCTCTCGTTCGATGGGAGCAATCCCGCGATTCTAGATGGCGCAAGAGCCCAAACAGCCGACTTCAATCTGGCCATCTACAACCCCGTCGACCCCGCGTGAAGGAGGAGGTGGTGGTGGAGAGAGGAACAGCGGCAACATCAGCAACATGATGATGGGCATGAAAGAAGAGATGTACAAGAGAGGAGGCCATCAAAATCATGGCTCCGCATTCCAGATTTTTGAAGGTGAGGCCGACACACTTTCAAGAATTTCATCCTCAAATCCACCCCAACTCATCCTGCACTCACCAAGCCCTAGGGACGACTCCAGAAATCTAACATCACTAGCAACTCATAATTTGGCGATCGGAATCAAACTAGTGCTCTAGCAAGAGTTCTCCACTGGGAGTACGGTTGTTATGCCAAATCATAGAAGAAGCATCTTGCAATTGAGTTTGTTATACCTTTAAATTCTCCGATTAGCAATCCCCTAGTGCCAATGAATGAAATTCTGGCAACACAAATTCAGTAGACAGTTGTCATTAGTTGACTGTGTTTCCAAATTATATAAGATAGTTAAAATGCAATGCGAAATCTAGAGCATTAAAATCGCAAGACTATCAGCAAGAAGTAGCATACATTTGCCATGCACCGCCTTTCAAAAGCCAAAGCTTTCCTCAGATTTTCCTCTTTCTTCTCAGCTTCAGACAATGCAATCAGATGTGCTGATCGTTCTCGTTGGAGTAGCCGTTGTGCTTCTGATAATGCTTGACCTAACTCTTCAAACTTCAGATTCCACTTCTTTTTGTGATTAGAAGCAACCCTATACTATACCGATAATCAAATAGTTGCCAAAAGACTTCTATTTAGCGTTGACACTTAAATTTTACCATTTTATTTAAGACTTAATGTTATAGAAAATTATGGATTGGTCTTTAACCCCTAAATAAAAATTAACTTTCATCAAATTACATTTACATTATTATCACTAATTATTAAATTTTTTGAAAAAAAAAAAAAACGGACCGGGCTTGTTCCGGTCCTTCTCTTTCTCCTCTCCTCTGTATGTCTTTTCGCTTGAGCCAAGCCCATTTACTTTTCTCTAAGCCCAGGTCACCCTCTGCAAAAAAAGAAGAAGAGTACAGGTCAAAGAGAGGGAACGGATGGCGAGCGGCAGAGGGCAGCACGATCCGCGGGTCGGGGCCAGACCGACCAGCGAGCTGGTGATGGCAGAAGCCATGCGCACTGGCTGATGCACTCAAAAAGGGAGCGGAGAAGGAGAGAGAGAGAAGGAGACGGGGAGGGGGGGGTCAGTGAGCTCGAGAGAGTTTTTGAGCGAGAGAGAGAGAGATCGAGAGAGCGACTAAGGGAGAGCGGGAGGGCTTCAGCCGACGCCTCAGTCGTGCGTGGGCTCGACTTAGAGAGTGACGCTAAGAGAGAGACCAAGGAGATCACGACCCACGAGTCAACGCTCCTCTTGTCTTGGTGCCGTTAGCCTATCACCACCGCTGGCCATGGGAAGCACAAGTGATGAGCTCCATTAGCGACGATTCTGGCTGCTCTTCGTTACTACACAAGTGACATTGCTGCTCTTCGTCGCTGGTCGTTTCCTGAATCGCCCACCGTTGCCGGAGGCTAGCCCGCTAGTCGCCATCCGCCACAACGCCCCACCTGAACCAGGTAAGCCTCCTCGGCCTTTGTGTGTGCTCTCTTTCTCGGGTACACCAGGCCAGAGCTCGTGGCCGTCCGGTTCGCTCGAGTTCCAGCTTGCATCGCCTTACTTTTTGTTTCCAATGTCTTGTTTGTTATGTGTCAAAGATTCCGTTATGGTTCGAGCTTTCCAAAAATACCTTGTCATAGTAGCACACCTCATGTGTTTGACAAAATGTCCTAGAGAGAACCGAGAAGCAACCCGAGTTGAAACTCGGTTTCGTTCGTGCTTGCTCTTATATACGTCAGACCGTGCCTGTCTTTTTATGTTTCCATTGCAATTTCATGCGATTTTTGTGGAGCAATTGTGTATTCTTGAGTTGGGGGGATTTTTGTGCCCAAAAATGGTTTGGTCGCCGGAGTTCGTCGTCAGCCACGGCGATCGTCGCCAAAACAACCTTGCAAATGGAGGCAATTCTTCATGTGCGGCGAAAGTGGTTCAAAAGTAATAAATATATTACAATTTTGTCAATTCAGTTCTAAATATTTTTATTTTGCCAATTGAATCTTAAACTTTTTCACATTTTACCAATTAAATCATAAAAATTTTCATATTTTGTTAATTGAGTTCATCCAATTAACTTTGGTTGGAAATTGCAAACATAGACGTTGGTCGGCATGGCCATTCGTTTGATTTAGTCATGAACGTGCAGTTAAAATCTTTATCGTATCATCCTGTTTAAGATTTCAACCACATGGGTGACTGGATATTAGAGCATTAGTTGCGTGATGCAGTCATGCTTGATATGAGAAAGCCACGGATCTCGAAGCTTGTTAGTATTTCTTAAATCACGTGTAATTAGTACATTACCGTCAGTATGTTTACGCGGAATGGGAGAGTATGTTTGCATTCCCTAAGCTCAAAAGTGAATCATATCTTTACCTTCTTCACCCTTTTTCGAGTCAAAAGCGAAGCTTCCGAGAAGCGCGGAGGTCGACGCACGCCAGGGCCACTGTGTTCCGCCCTGTGCCCACTGCCCACCACCACCCCCAATTCCACGATATTCACCTCCCTCCAAAGACACTCCCAAAAACACATTCCCAAGTCGACATGATTTATTTCTTCGTAACCCCTCAATTATTTTGTTAGGGCTATAACGCTCATCAATTACGGATTTGTTCTTTTCACGAAAAATAACTTTTGATTAAAATGTTTTTTCGGATTTTTTGTATATTTATTTCATGAAAAATGAACTAATTGGAAAAAAAATGTTTTTCACATTTCAAGTTGGAGAAAATATTTTATATTTCTTCTTTCACTTCACTTTCTATCACAAGACACATTTTCCTTTTATTTTAATGTTTTCTTATTTATTTTCATACATTTTTTTTTTTGAAAAATCAAGTTTTTATTTATTTTTATAGTTAATTTTTCTTGTTCTTCTTCCTTGGCCAGTCGCATGGCCACGGTGGCAACTGGTGACCAGCCACAAGTGAGCTTGAGCCTTGCCACAATCTGGCAATGCTTGAGCTCGCTTGAGGCTGCTAGGCAAGCTAGAGACCCACCCGGCTCGTCGGTTTTAGGCAAGCTTAGCCTCGCCAATATTTGTCAAGTTGGAGCCTCGTCGGCTTGTGGCAAGGCTCAAGTTTGCTTGCTTGGCACCAGTCACTGGCTAGCAACTGATAAAGGAAGAAGAAAGAAAGAAAAATTAAAATTGATTTAAAAATAAATAAAATAATTAAATTTTGACTTTTAAATATAAAATAATAAAAATATTATAGAAAGGAGTGCATGAAGGACAAGGTTTTCCGTACCATACAACAGAAAATAATTTTCACTTCATTTTCAAGTTTTGGCTAGACATCGAAAAATATGACAATTTTCTTGGAAAGTGACTTTCTAGAAAAGCAATTGATTGTAACCTTCATTTTAAATTCCCAATTTTTCTCCAAGTTAATAGTACATCTCTTTTTCTATTAATTAATAGACTACTTAATGGATCGTCACTTTTATTTAATGTGGGTGCATTTTCCTTAGATAGTCATAAGTTATTTCGATCATATGATTCGTAATTTTCCATGAAAATTAAAAATCTACCTCAGTTGATAATGAACTTTTTTTACGCTATTTTAATAGTAAAATATTCTTTAGTTATCGTAACTTTTTAGTTAATGAAATTGTAAATTTGATTTTTTTTCCGATAATCCATCACGGAATGTAGACCACCACGTAAAAACACGCTCATTAGGAAGTAGAAATCCCCTTACTTTTCAAAAATTAAAATAAGAAAAAGGAAGCATCTTAGTTCCGTGGTAAGTTCATTTGTCAAAGTTCATATTGCTCACATACATATATGGTAGCTTTGGTTTGCTTCTGCGATTTGATCGTCGTCATGGAGGCTTCCATCCACGACTACTTCAACGAAGCTTTCACCTCCCGCTCCAACGCCTTCTTCCATGGCGGCAGCGAAAGCTTCCGCGATCCCACCTTCTTTGGTAGCTCCTAATACCACGACCAGCCCCAAGGGGAAGCCCTTCATCAGGCATGGATTTTTCCATTCTCTACTCCAGCTCCAATTCAGCTCCAAGTGATTTTGGTGATCGTCTTGTTGCTTTAAAAGTTTGCTACTATCTCAATGGATGATCCGTCTTTGTTGGTTTCTCGAAATTTATGCTGAAATTGTGAAATCATTCAATTTCCCAGATTTTATGCGGAATATGTGTCACCAGATAATTTTTTCACAATTTAATATAATTTTTAGGGTTTCATTACTTTTTTAATAAAAGATTAAGACTTAATTGAAAATTTTAAAATTTGATTGCACCTTTTAATTAAGGTTCGAGATTCAATTAAACCAATTTGGAAATTGAATAATTATTTTCCAATTATTTCTAACAATATCGTCGCGACTAAATTTTCGGGGTAAACCACCTAAGATTTGGCTAATGGATTGTTAACCCTGAACTTAACTCAGGCTCTCCCAAGCCCGTACCAATTCGTGACTTTAGGTTTAAGTTTTTTAACATACAAATAGATTTTATCTAGGAGTCGCCATTAATCTATTTTTGGTGGGTCAATTAGAAATCCAAATAAAGTAATGGGAGATTTACTTTACTCCTACGAACTAGAGATTCTAGGTGCGGGGATTTGATTACGCTAGATTTCTCTAATGCCCTTTCAGTACCATTATTTTATTTTCAAAAATTCTTTTGCAGACAGCTTAAATTAATTTTAGATCTATTTCCCTAACATGTGAAGCAATTATGCAGGTGCGCAAACCACCAATTTAACACCTAGATAAACAATAAATTGCAAAAATTTACCTCAAGTCAAGGAAAGCATCTGCAATGTTAAATTAAAATCCACATCAACAACCCGTTTCTAATTAACATGCAATTTTTTTTTCACTTAATTAATGAGAACCTAATTTATATGCAATGCATGCTAATAATCTAATATGACATAGCAACATGACCTAACATGATCTAAACTATATGACATGAGTAAAGTAAATTTTAAAGAAATGTAATAATTAAATGCAATCTAAATGACTTGATTCTATTAATAGGCAATTTCTAATTAAATGGGCCAAAAAAAAAAAAAAAACTAAATGACGTGCATTTCAATTAATCTAATCCTAAATGACATGTACATGACATTTTTTATTTTTCTTTTTCCTAAAATAATGCAATTTATCCTAAAAATGAAAATAATTTATCCTAAGACATTTTTGGATTTTTTTATGAAATTGAAATTAGGTAAAATGTGAAAATTATCTAACTAGATTAAGATCCTATTCAATTTATATTAGGAATTAGGATGGGCCAAATCCTAATCTAAACTAAAATATTATCTTAACCTAAGTAATCCTAAAATGCAATCTATCTAATATTATCTAGACTTATAATAAATTTAAAAAAAAAAAACTAACATCTAGAATTAAGCTACATGCAATTTTACCCTAAAATGTAATGATTGCAAAAGATGCCCTAATTTTACATGACATATTTATGATGATTTTTTTGTGACTTTTCCTTTTTCCAAAATTAAAATTTAACATGCAATTCAAATAATAAAACTAGCATCCTAAATGAATGTGCTTTCTTTTTGTTTTCTTTTTCATGTTTCAAAATAAAATCCCTATTCTAAATATGCAAGACAATAATAACAAAAAACAAACCTAATCCTAATTCAACATTTTTTTTGGGTTTTTTCTTTTTATTTCCTTTTTTAATTTCGAAATTAACAATTGCCAAATAATTAAACATGCAATTCAAGTTAAAAAAAAATTAGCAACCTAAATTAATTGATTTTATTTTATTTTTTTTGAAAATTCATGATAAATAGAATGTTTAACCTAAATATGCAAATAACCTTAAAACATGCAATATTCTAACTCAAACATATTTCAAGATAAATAAAGCAATCAAGACCATTCAAAATTACCGAAAAAAATCACACATTGTTCAGATCAATGAATAATATTTTGCTAGTAAAATCAATAAATTGATCTTAAGTCTTAAAGATCAAAATATCAATTTTATTTCCATTTGATTAATTATTTCATCTAAAATCTTATAGATAAAATAAAAAAAAAACCCTGACGCGATTGCGAATCAAGTGATATATTGAGTTTTCCCATTATGCATAGACATATATCTAAAATAAGAAAGCAAGAAATGATATAACAAAAAGAATAAAAAATAAGAAAATAAGATAAACTCCGCTTAATACAATAAAGTGAATATACCTAATCGGTTTTTTTTTTTCTTCTCTTTTTTAAAAAAAAAAGGAAAAAAATCTCGGCTGCCGGCTTGGAATCCGGCGAGAGGATTCGCCGGCGAGGATCTCCGGCGACGCCGCTCGAGGTCCGCGCCACTGGGTTGCGCGTCGCGCCATCCCGCACGGTGGTCACGGGCGACGCGCGACCCTCGGGCGGCGGCGATGGTGGCTGCCGGAGGTGGCGGGAAGAAAAAAAGAAGAAGACAGACGGGGAAAAAGAAGAACACGGTGAACAGTAGCATGGCATTTCGAAATGCCGAATGCTCAATGCCGCCCTCCCCAGCATTGAGCATTGAGCATTGAGCATTTGGAATGCTCATACTTGGGCAAAGGGGCTTTCGAAAATATTGCCAAACACCAAAAATTTTGCCAAATGGGAGCCCAAAGCCCCTTTGGAATGCCCAACCAAACACCTCCAGTGGAGTTTAAGTTGGAATATGCAAAGTCTTAGAGAGCCGATTCACACATTCCAAGAGCAATAACTGCAGTTATGTGGTAATGCAACTGTATGACATCCTTCCAGTGTTGAACAAACTTCAAAAACCATATAAGTCCAAGTACAAGGTAAGCCAATGACATTAAACCAAACACTACATCAAAGGAGCCATTTTTCCAGGCAAATAACCACTTGGATTTCTCCATACTGTCCTCCCTTTAATTATGGTCCCCTTGAGATGTGGATCACAAAACATAAAATACAAATAGTACATCCCTGTCTTATCGATCTCGACCGTCACACTCTCCATCTTTGCTTCTTGATTTCTCCCAGCAAAGGAAGTTGTTCTGCGTCTAGGCCATTCGGGGTTATCTGGGTTTCTCTGAATAATAACTTGACCTAATTTACAGGCTTTCTCATCAGCCAACTGCAGAGTGCAACATATCATATCAGATTTCAAATAAGCACCTCCAATCCTTTTCTGATCTTTTATATCAAGTATGATAGCCTCCACCGAGCCACTATTCTCTTGCATTTCATTTTGTGCATCAGCAGACTCCTTTGTCCTTATGAAGGTGACATCGTCAAACCTAAGTTGGGGAATCAAGATAAAGAAATCGAATCAATATCAATAATCATAGGGTAAACCTTCAAACAGAGATTGACGAGGGTTTGCACCAAAGAGATGTATAATCAGAGACTACAACACCGTCCGTCAACAATCTAGTAACACTATGCACAAAGTTCAGGCAATATATTTTGTGCGAATGCATGTGTTCGTGTCTATAGAGTAGGTAGCTGGCACATAAAAAAAAAGAAAAAAAATGGAAAGCAGGCACACCAAGAGGTACAAATATGATGCTTACATTACATGAACCATAAAATAGAAAGAACATCAGCATAATTTAGAGGCAGCAAACCATTAAAAAATCACTCGTTACTCAGATTTCAATAGAGAAAAAGCTTTTTTCCTTAGACAACCCGACATACAATCGACCTATAAAACAGTTCTTCCACAGCAAGCAACAATCCGGGGGCACTACAACTGCCATTTCCATCATAACCTCGTAACGAATCATCAACTTCTCGGACCTCCAGCGAAAGCTCTACTCGGTCAATGACGCAGAGTAAAACAAAGAAATTCCAGCACCCCATCTACGGTAAAAAGAGAACGAGTAACCCGCACCTTTAAGTCCTAAACCTCATATAACGAACGCAATCTAGCCCCGCACTTCGACTACAAAGCGCAATCGAGTCCTAAAATTCCCAATTAAGCCCTCAAAACTCAAATCAAATCGCAGGAAATCCTCTAGCGAACCCGCGGCCGACTCCAGACGTTTCATCCAAAGGACTTCGATTGCGTTCTTCCGCGGATATACGTACAAACCGCATAGAATCTAAGCGAGTTCAAACGATCGCGCGGCTGCAGCACAACGTTCCGGAAACCAAAACGAAGACGGAGCATCCATTCGGGACGCCAGCAAACCACCGAAACGAAGGAATCCGTACCTGATGAAGGACTTCCCCTTGGGGCCGGTAGTGATGTTGGGAGACGACGTCGTGGAGGAGGAGGAAGGCGGGATCGCGGAGCGGGGGGCGCGGAGGCCCTCGCTGCCGCCGTGGAAGAAGAAGGCGTTGGAGCGGGAGGTGAAGGCCTCGTTGAAGTAGTCGTGGACGGAGGCGTCGACGGCGGCGATCGAAACCAGAGCCGCGACGACGAAGAAGAACCCTAACCGACGATGAGCTCTGCGCGATTCTCTCACTTCCATCTCCTTCCTCCTTCACCCTCTCTCTCTCTTCTGTCTCTGTTTCTCTCTCTTCCTGAGAAGAATGAGCTTAGACAAGGGAACCAACCTCGGAGCTGAACTGAGATGCTTTCCATCTTCCTTATTTTAATTTATGAAAAAACGAGGGGAATTTCTCCTACTTTCCCAGTAAGTAAATTTGGGTTATTTGGATGAAAAATGATCAAACTAAAATTGAGATGAGTAAATAATATTTTACTGCTGATAGCATAAAGAATTTGTTATCAACTTGGGTAAGTTCTTAATTTTAGTGGAAAATTACAATCATATGATCGAAAGAATTTGTGGCTATCGAAAAGAAAATTACGTCCACGTTAGATAAAAGTTACGACTAATTATGTAATTTATTGATAATAGAAAAGAGGATGCACTATAAACTTAGGCAGCGGGCTATTACTTGTGAAGACAAAAGGGGAAATTATGTTTAGTAAAGAAGGTTACAAAAATGATATGTGATGGATGGATAAGTTGTTATTGTTGGCAAAAATTTTGAATTTCAAAAGAAGAGTGCTATCAATTAGCCAATATCAGTTCGCTCTTTTTTATTTTGGAAATCATCGCCATCGAAATTGAAAATAATTGAGTTATTTTTTTAAATGATACTTAATGTTTTCTGATATGTCAATAAAAGTAGATATAAATAAAAACCCTTCACGCCTCGAAAACAATATATTATAGATATCACATCCCATTGCCGCACATAACATACACATACATATGTCAATTCGGTTAATGCCAAGCAGATAAGACGACGAGAGTTTGGCCGCGCCAGCCGAAGCAAAACCCGCCATTCTCTTCTTTCCCCGTGAATCTCCGGTCCGAGGTCGAATAGCAGAGCCAATCTCTCAAATATTCGGCCAAGTGTGGACCCAATGGCTTCAACTGGAAGCCAGCCATCCCCATGCGGGCCCTCCACTCCTCGAACACCTCGCATCTATCAACCCTGTCCCGACCTTCGCAAGCAACCAAGTTCACCAATTTCCGACTCAGCCCCTCCTCCATCCTCCTTTCGTCCCCGTGGCCGTTCAATAATGTACGCCGTTGCGACTCGAGCAGCGCCCCATAGTACGCCAGCGCCTCCCCCACGCGCATCGGCAATGGCGCCGTGTTCCCGTTCATCTCTTGCTCCACCAGCGTCACCACCCGCGGCGCCAGACCCTTCACGCGCCGGAGGAGCTCGTCGCGCGTGTTCTCCGCGGACACGCTCTCGTCCGGCATTCTGTACAGCTTGAACGCCAAGTTCACCGCCAGCACCTCGTCTGGCTCGCAGCCCAGCGAGTCGCGGCTCAACTCGCTCAGCTTCTGCCTCACGATTTTGAATACTAACCTAAGTCCCAAATGGGCCGCCAAATTTCTCAGTCCATCCCCACGCATCCTGAGCCTCTCCACACCGTCGATGCTATCTGCGAGCGTCGTGATCTTGAGTGTGAATTGATTGCGCGCCCGAAGCCGTGACAGCTCGCCAATGAGATTGGCGTACCATCCGTCCTGACCAATATCGAAAGCAATCAGATGGAGCTTGTTTGTGGAGGGTTGCTCCGATGCAGCCTCCAAAATCACGCCATTGGCAGCCTGGAAAGCGCACCCGAAAAAAGGAGACCAATCGTAAAGTCGCCGAAGCGACAACAGATGGTCCTCGGTGAACAACTCCGCCACGGGAGGGGGATAATCGACTGGGCTCACTCGCGATTTAAGCGCAGACAACATGTATCCCCTCAATCTCTGCCTTGAACTACGCCTGGGGTTCGGCACGGCAGACAAGCGTCTCAGGATCTCCGAAGCCACGTCTACTCTGCCCTCGTATATCGCCGTCGCAGCCTCCAATACCGACTGCTCCCACGAGATGGATACCGGAGACCTCTGGACGGGGTCTCGACGCTCTCCACCGGAGACCTCTGGAGTCTCCGGACGGAGGTCTTCGAGCTCTCTACCGGAAAACTCTGGACAGGGGTCTTGAAGAACTCTACCGGAAAACTCTGGACCGGGATCTTGAAGAACTCTACCGGTAAACTCTGGACGGGGGTCTTGAAGAACTCTACCGGAAACGTGATGCTCTCACTTCCCTCGGAGACCTTGAAACTGAAAAAGGCGTTGCTCGGGACCTGCGAGACCTCATAGGACTCAGCCCCGTTCGATAGGAAGAGGTTCTTAGGCCAAGCGGAACGCTCCATTGATGAGAGACGTCTTGTGCTTTGCTTTGTGATGAGGGAGGAAAGTGAAGAAAGAGAGAGAGAGAGTGGCTTTTTGACAATGACAAAAGAGTTCGTGGTCGTGCGAAAGATGCAGGGAAGATACGTGGGAGGTGGGGCGAAAGTTCCTTGTCTGGTGATCTAGCCATCTCCACGCGCTTAGTGGGAGGTGGGGCGAAAGTTCCTTGTCTTGGGTTTAAAATGGGAGAGGATTTCGTGAGGGTATTATCCACGCGCTTAGTGGGAGGTGGGGCGAAAGTTCCTTGTCTTGGGTTTAAAATGGGAGAGGATTTCGTGAGGGTATTATCCACGGGGACGAAAGGAGGATGGAGGAGGGGCTGAGTCGGAAATTGGTGAACTTGGTTGCTTGCGAAGGTCGGGACAGGGTTGATAGATGCGAGGTGTTCGAGGAGTGGAGGGCCCGCATGGGGATGGCTGGCTTCCAGTTGAAGCCATTGGGTCCACACTTGGCCGAATTTTTGAGTCATTGGCTCAGCTATTCGACCTCGGACCGGAGATTCACGAGAAAAGAAGAGAATGGCGGGTTTTGCTTCGGCTGGCGCGGCCAAACTCTCGTCGTCTTATCTGCTTGGCATTAACCGAATTGACATATGTATGTGTATGTTATGTGCGGCAATGGGATGTGATATCTATAATATATTGTTTTCGAGGCGTGAAGGGTTTTTATTTATATCTACTTTTATTAACATATCAGAAAACATTAAGTATCATTTAAAAAAATAACTCAATTATTTTCAATTTCGATGGCGATGATTTCCAAAATAAAAAAGAGCGAACTGATATTGGCTAATTGATAGCACTCTTCTTTTGAAATTCAAAATTTTTGCCAACAATAACAACTTATCCATCCATCACATATCATTTTTGTAACCTTCTTTACTAAACATAATTTCCCCTTTTGTCTTCACAAGTAATAGCCCGCTGCCTAAGTTTATAGTGCATCCTCTTTTCTATTATCAATAAATTACATAATTAGTCGTAACTTTTATCTAACGTGGACGTAATTTTCTTTTCGATAGCCACAAATTCTTTCGATCATATGATTGTAATTTTCCACTAAAATTAAGAACTTACCCAAGTTGATAACAAATTCTTTATGCTATCAGCAGTAAAATATTATTTACTCATCTCAATTTTAGTTTGATCATTTTTCATCCAAATAACCCAAATTTACTTACTGGGAAAGTAGGAGAAATTCCCCTCGTTTTTTCATAAATTAAAATAAGGAAGATGGAAAGCATCTCAGTTCAGCTCCGAGGTTGGTTCCCTTGTCTAAGCTCATTCTTCTCAGGAAGAGAGAGAAACAGAGACAGAAGAGAGAGAGAGGGTGAAGGAGGAAGGAGATGGAAGTGAGAGAATCGCGCAGAGCTCATCGTCGGTTAGGGTTCTTCTTCGTCGTCGCGGCTCTGGTTTCGATCGCCGCCGTCGACGCCTCCGTCCACGACTACTTCAACGAGGCCTTCACCTCCCGCTCCAACGCCTTCTTCTTCCACGGCGGCAGCGAGGGCCTCCGCGCCCCCCGCTCCGCGATCCCGCCTTCCTCCTCCTCCACGACGTCGTCTCCCAACATCACTACCGGCCCCAAGGGGAAGTCCTTCATCAGGTACGGATTCCTTCGTTTCGGTGGTTTGCTGGCGTCCCGAATGGATGCTCCGTCTTCGTTTTGGTTTCCGGAACGTTGTGCTGCAGCCGCGCGATCGTTTGAACTCGCTTAGATTCTATGCGGTTTGTACGTATATCCGCGGAAGAACGCAATCGAAGTCCTTGGATGAAACGTCTGAGTCGGCCGCGGGTTCGCTAGAGGATTTCCTGCGATTTGATTTGAGTTTTGAGGGCTTAATTGGGAATTTTAGGACTCGATTGCGCTTTGTAGTCGAAGTGCGGGGCTAGATTGCGTTCGTTATATGAGGTTTAGGACTTAAAGGTGCGGGTTACTCGTTCTCTTTTTACCGTAGATGGGGTGCTGGAATTTCTTTGTTTTACTCTGCGTCATTGACCGAGTAGAGCTTTCGCTGGAGGTCCGAGAAGTTGATGATTCGTTACGAGGTTATGATGGAAATGGCAGTTGTAGTGCCCCCCGGATTGTTGCTTGCTGTGGAAGAACTGTTTTATAGGTCGATTGTATGTCGGGTTGTCTAAGGAAAAAGCTTTTTCTCTATTGAAATCTGAGTAACGAGTGATTTTTTAATGGTTTGCTGCCTCTAAATTATGCTGATGTTCTTTCTATTTTATGGTTCATGTAATGTAAGCATCATATTTGTACCTCTTGGTGTGCCTGCTTTCCATTTTTTTTTCTTTTTTTTTTTTTATGTGCCAGCTACCTACTCTATAGACACAAAATATTGCCTGAACTTTGTGCATAGTGTTACTAGATTGTTGACGGACGGTGTTGTAGTCTCTGATTATACATCTCTTTGGTGCAAACCCTCGTCAATCTCTGTTTGAAGGTTTACCCTATGATTATTGATATTGATTCGATTTCTTTATCTTGATTCCCCAACTTAGGTTTGACGATGTCACCTTCATAAGGACAAAGGAGTCTGCTGATGCACAAAATGAAATGCAAGAGAATAGTGGCTCGGTGGAGGCTATCATACTAGATATAAAAGATCAGAAGTGCTTATTTGAAATCCGATATGATATGTTGCACTCCACAGTTGGCTGATGAGAAAGCCTGTAAATTAGGTCAAGTTATTATTCAGAGAAACCCAGATAACCCCGAATGGCCTAGACGCAGAACAACTTCCTTTGCTGGGAGAAATCAAGAAACAAAGATGGATAGCGTGACTGTCGAGATCGATAAGACGGGGATGTACTACTTGTATTTTATGTTTTGTGATCCACATCTCAACTGTACCATAATTAAAGGGAGGACAGTATGGAGAAATCGAAGTGACTGCTCGAATTTTGTCGGGCTTGGCCATGGACACTCGAGCTTCCAAACATTGTTTCGTCAGCAAAGTTTAGCGCTGGAGATGCCATCAAGCAAAGCGTAACAGTGACTCTAGCTTGTTGCCTTTATCTTTCATCAACTCCAATCAATGTGTTCTCAGGTTCTTTGAAGGAAAACAAAACCAACATCATAAGGGGAAAATTTCAGGAACACAGAAAAACCCACCATAATCGCGCGAAAGCAACGAAGGCTGCAGAAAAGCTAGAGATGATGAAGCATTGATTAGAGACGTTCGTCGCAGATGGTGCACAGACAATTTCTGCATCATGGCTACCAGCACGGCCATTTGAGCTTGAAACCGATGAGCCAAACGGAAGATAATAGATATACAGCCTCTGCGAGAGAAGATGATGAAGAGGAAGCTTTTTAGCCATGTGGTGGGAGATCTGAGACTAAAGGGGGGGAGTTGAAAAAAGATGGTGCAGTAAGGCTGTTGAAAGTTCAGACCCAGAGCTAGAGGCGCTAGGGTTGGAGATTAATATCGGCGAGTTTGACGAAACTCAAGCGGCTGTGGCCGAACTTGAAGACTCGAGCAACCATGTCAGCCATGGCCGCAAGCTTAGTGAAACTGGAGTGGCCATGGCCGGAAGCGGTGGTGGCTGGTGGTTCAGAGTGGTGGTTTTAATATTTTTAGCTTTTTTAAATAACTTTATAATAATTCTTATCCTTTCTTTATTTTTTAAAATCTTTTTATCATTCTTCTTTTAAATCTTAAATTTTTGTTTTCTAATAAGGCACGTGGCTTTAGAAAGTGATAAAAATTGTCAGGCCAGTACTTTTAGTTCGAATGAAATTAATGAATGACTTGATTACACAAATTTGATAAGTTTTTGAATTTAATTATATATATTTTTAAAAATCAGTATTTATTTTTCTTTATTTTTCTTTCCTCTTCATCTTCTTCTCGGTGCCGTCTTTCTTTTTGTTCTTTTTTATTTGTTTTTATACTCGTGTCGACTAGCTACTTGGGCGAGGCAATCGCGGCTTCTCGCCCTTGGCCAGCAAGGCTGGCCTTGCCCGGATCTGGCTGGCCTCCAACACAACCACGGGATATCAAGAATCCTCTGGCGCCAAGAGCGTTGTGCTGCCACAAGATTACAAACGCAAAGGGGCAATCCGCACCACGGAGAGAACTGTCTTGTGCAAGGAGACACAAGGCCTAGGATTTCCACCATAGCTAGACGAGTTAGAGTTGATTTTGCGCATGAAATTCAATTCAACTGTGAAACGTGAGCTCGATTTAGAGAGAGAACCTACGAATTGAGAGGAGTAATTGAGTGAGCTCTAAGATGGGAGATCAGTGGCGGAAATGGCGATGGCTAAGGGCGAGGCAACATGATGGTTTGGGCCAAGTCAACCTCGCTGGCTGCAAGTGAGGCCGCATTGCCCAATTGTGGGTGAGCCTCGCTCATAGCTACGATGACCTCTTCTAGATCTAGGCGAGGGCTTCATGGCCCTCATCTAGTGGTCAATGAGCTCTGACAACTCCTGCTGGTCACAATAAAAAATAAAAAGAAAAAAAGGGAAAAGAGGGAAAAAAAATGAACAAAGAAAAAGATGAAAGAGAGAAAAATGGAAAAAAAAAATGAACAAAAAAAAGATGTAAGAGAGAAAAATGAAAACAGAAATACTCAAAAATGCCCCCATCATGCCTTTGGAAAGTGGCACATGAAGTTCACATGCTTACTCAAGCCCTTATAAGAGACGAAGTGATCACTTTAAGCTATTATTAACACTAAGTGATCACTTCAAATTCTTATTAGAGAAAATATTCACTTGGATTCTTTATGGAAAATGGTCCGCTTCAGGCCTTTATTAAATTTTATCTTTATTTGAATGTTTCCTTTTTTTTTTTTTGGTGGGGTGGGGAGGGAGTTTTCTTTTACGTACCTCCAGATTGTCAACTTTCTTGCAAACAATACAAATAAAGATTTCTTCTAATTTTGGTTGCGATATTTGATTGTACTCTTGTAGATCTTAGTAACTTTCTTATGCAGCTAACCCTTTCGATTGCTAGTTTGATGACTATGGCATGAATTGCATACTTCAAGTTTTCGTTTACGTACCCTTGAGATTGTTAACTTTTCGGCAAACAATACAAAGAAAGATTTCTTCTAATTTTGGTTGCAACATTTGATTGTACTCTTGCAAATCCTAGTAACTTTCTTGTACCGCTTGATTGCTAGTTTGATGACTATGGCATGAATTGCATACTTCAAGTTAAGCATTGCTTGATTGTACTTTTTTTTTTTGGCAAGAGCATTGCTTGATTGTATTTATCTTGGGAAAAGTACCCAAAAAAATAAGGGAGCTCCCTCCACCGAACCACTTATCCATCCACAGCACATAAATCTCAGATTATTTAATTAGCTCAATAGGTGGTTAGATTAGAATTATTTAGCCTAAGTTAGCATTTTTAGCATTTAATGTACTTATTTAATTAATTTTAGAGATTATTTAATTATTCAATATTTTTTGGAAATTAGACCGGGATAGCTAGTGACCAGAATTTCGTGCTGATTGCAATGGTGCGGTGAATTTCTACAATTGAGTATTTAATTTGTGCCAATTGAGTGCTGATTGGAAATTTAGTCAATTATTCCAAAATTTTTGAATTTTGATATTTATTCAGAAAATCTTGGGTGTCGGGTTTTAATTTGCTTGATTTCCCAGCCTGCATGCAGAGCCTATTGTCACTTTGATCTGTGTTGTCCTACATGTTATTTGCAAGATGTACTAGGCATTACTTTTTCATTGATCGGTTGTTCTTTCTCTATGTCCGTGAATTAAATCTCCAGCTAATATGTAGATCAAAGGTCTGCTTTGATCTCCAGTTTGCAGCGTGTCCCAAACATTTTATGTATTACTCCTATGTTAAGTTAAGTCATCTTTTCATAGTGACGAAAAAGTTGAAATCATTTAGTTTTAGAGGGACAGCAGATTATAGAAAGGTGCTACACATTAATCGAAGTTTACATGTGATCTTTTATTGGCCTACTTAATTTGTTGTTTATAACTTTTCATAAATTACTGCAGTAATTATACTTTTGCTTTCATATCCTGTATTCTTAATGACTATTGGCAATCCTAAATTGCAGGAGACATTAGTTTGCCAGCCCTGATGATGAAGCCTTTTGGTTCATGGCAAGTATATATAGTCGCTCTCACTGTAACATGTCATTGAGTAAAGAATTTGGAGGAGGAATTACGAATGGAGCAGCTTGGTATGATGGTTTTGAGGTAAATCCACCGTAGCTCATAATATAGGAAGTGATGATCTTTTCAGTATTTTAATCTAATACCTTTGTGAAGTGAACCGCTGGACTTTGCAGAAGAAAAATAGTTCACATTCTATAATATTAAATGCTTATGAGTATAATAGATTGTGTTCGCGTTGTATTCTCTTTGATGAATGACAATTTTGTTTATTATTGCTGCATTCATTTCCATTTGCCAGGAAAAAAGAGGAAGAAGGAAGGAACCTGTTGGAACCTGGAACCGATCCCAGAACTTGTGACAGGGTAGATTCTAAGTTCTTGCTTCTAACGGGTAGGTTCCAGGTTCCAAGTGGAACCTGTGAAGAACTGGGAACCGCTCACCCCTACCAACAATATCTATGGAATTCACCTCAGCTTTTGAGCTCAATGACCGTCTCAGTGAACGCACCCCCACCCCCCCCAATTGTCTTCCAACCCAACATTCCCCGTTATATTCCCATCTAGCGAGGCCACTGGCAAAGGTGGCTGCGGCGGCCCATCAAGGAAAGCGACCACCTTTTTCCCTTGCCACCGCTCCTTGCGGCCACGATCCGTTGGGTAGACGCATAGCCGCAAATGAGGGAAACAATATATGCAGGGGCCAAATTTACTCAAAATATATAAAAGGGGTGTTTTTTAGTTTTTGTCTTTTCTTCTTTCTTTTTTCCTTTTACTAATATTATCGAAAAACAAGACTCCAATTTTCATCCCCATATGTTGTTTTTTGTTACACGTAATTTATGTGAATTTCAACGTGCATTTTAAGGTTGAACCTGGCAATTTTGATTCATGAATTAGTGGATTCTCCATTTTATTTTTATCTTTAAATCTTGCTTTTGATGTCTATATAACTTGCAGTGTCTACTTGTTATGATGGTTATGTTTGGAATTATCATATTCAGCCAATGTTTGAATGTATGTTCATCTCTCCTCCTGTACTAGGATCACCTCACACGAGGAAAATCAATGGATCTCTTTGCCGGGGGTCAATTCCTCAAGTATTTCATGAGCATGCAGCATCTTGACTTTACCGGTTGTTCCTTAGAAACCTCCATCTTCAAAAGAGAACGAGCTAACCACCCCTTGTTAAAGATGTGGTCTCTCTCTCATAAATTCACAAATTGGTCCAAACATACTAATGCACACATAATACAGTTATGACAATTTTACTTAAAATTAATTTTTGGACATCGTCAAAAACCCCATATTGATACTCATGTAATATAGTTATTCTTGAGAAAGAAAAGGAAAATGAAAAAGAAAAAGAAAAAAAGGATTTTGAACAAAAATGTCGTTAGTTATATTAAGATTTCACTAATAAATTTGGTGTTTCATTTGAGATTAAATTTGTTACCTAAATTATTATTTGAGATAAGGTCAATTTCAAATCTTTTGTTTTCTTTTTTTTTTTTCGAGAAAATACTTTCACTTTAAATTCTTCTCTAAAATTTGCCCCAATAACAATACTAATAAAACAAGATATTCATTTTTTTTTTCTAAAAAAGAATTTACTATGTATCATAACATCATTTGCATCGACCTAGCTCCTCGTAACTTGCCTAGATCCCGCAAGACATGGAACCTTCGCACCACCTCCACGCGCTTCTTCCTTCCCTCTTTCGCACATAACCCTCAGCTCTTTTGTCTTTTGTCAAAAAGCCACTCTCTCTCACTCTCTTTTTCTTGACTTTCCTCCCTCATATCACAAAAGCAAAGCACAAGACCTCTCTCATCTTCAAAAATGGAGCGTTCCGCTTGGCCTAAGAACCTCTCCTCCAGCCGCAAGCGCACGATCCAGGAACTCTGTGGCCAAAATCCCAAGAAGCTCAGAGATGCCTTCGACGCTCACTCTCAAACTGGCGATGACCCACGGCAGCCCTTGTTTGCGGGAGATCTTATCGTGAGCGTCCTCGGGTCGTTCAGCAGCAACACCCAATCCCTATCGAGCGGCTCTGAGTCCTATGAGGTCTTCCATGTCCCGAGCAACGCCTTTGTCAGTTCCGAGGTCTCCAAAGGAAGTGAGAGCGTCAAGTCTCCGGTCCAGAGGTCTTCGGTAGAGAGCGTCAAGCCCCCTGTCCAGAGGTCTCCGGTATCCATCTTGTGTAAGCAGTCGCTAGTGGAGGCTGCGACGGCGATATACGAGGGCAGACTAGACGTGGCTTCGGAGATCCTGAGGCGCTTGTCTGCCTTGCCGAACCCCATGAGTAATTCAAAGCAGAAATTGATGGGATACATGTTGTCTGCGCTTAAATCGCGCGTGAGCCCCGTCGATTACCCCCTCCCGTGGCGGAGTTGTTCACCGAGGAACATGTATTCTCGGCTCGGTCACTTTACGAACTGTCTCCTTGTTTCTGGCTCGGTTTCATGGCTGCCAATAACGCGATTTTGGAAGCTGCATCGGAGCAACCCTCCACTAACAAGCTCCATGTAATTGATTTCGATATTGGTTGGGAAGGACAGTACAACAATCTCCTTGACAGGCTGTCCATGAGTCAGGCGGGCAATCAATTCAACCTCAAGATCACGGCGCTCGCAGACAACCTCTACCGTGAGAAGAGGCTGAGGATGCTTCGGGATGGACTGAGCGATCTCGCGGCCCGTAGGGGATTTAGGTTAGTATTTAACATCGTGAGGCAGAAGCTGAGCGAGTTGAGCCGCGACTCGCTGGGCTGCGAGCCCGACGAGGTGCTGGCGGTGAACTTGGCGTTCAAGCTGTACAGAATGCCGGACGAGAGCGTGTCCGCGGAGAACACGCGCGACGAGCTCCTCCGGCGCGTGAAGGGGCTGGCGCCGCGGGTGGTGACGCTGGTGGAGCAGGAGATGAACGGGAACACGGCGCCATTCACGACGCGCGTGGGGGAGGCGCTGGCGTACTACGGGGCGCTGCTCGAGTCGATCGAGTCTGAGTGGTGCGTCAACCGCTGGAGCGAGTGTGGGCGGTGGAGGGGCTGAGGCGGAAATTGGGGAACTCAGTTGCTTGCGAAGGTAGGGACCGGGTCGAAAGATGCGAGGTGTTCGGGAAGTGGAGGGCCCGCATGGGGATGGCTGGGTTCCAGTTGAAGCCACTGGGTCGACACGTGGCCGACTCATTGACGGCGTTGTTCCACCGTTTGGAGTGGGCCTGGGACCCGAGATTCACGGTAACAGAAAAGAATGGTGTGGTTTGCTTCGGCTGGTGCGGCCGAACTCTCACCGTCACATCTGCTTCGCATTAACCAAATTGATATACGTATGTGTATGTTATGTGCTATTGTAGTCCATTCTTATGCGTAAGGAATCGAAAGTAGGCAGTGGGGTTCAAGTGCAGAATTTTCTCTGGACTAGTTACTCCAAATTGTTGCCGAGTGCCACATTACAATATTTCATCCTCGTGGACAACAAATCAAAAGTAGGCATTGGGATTGATCAAGTGAGGAATTTTCTTTAGACTAGTTAACCCGAATTATTGCATCAATGCTAGATCACCTGTGGAATATGCATGTTCATCATGAGTATATTTAACTGCCTATGCGGTCTATGATCAATGCCATGCCTAATTAAGCACTTCTCGTATGTAGGACTTGTGTCTTTCTTTCTTTTTGTCCTCGTTTCTTTTCTTGCAATCGGTCTCTTGTGTCTTGGTAAAGCAGGACTTGTGTCTAAATGTTCAATTTTTCTATTTCCAGACAATTTTATTGATAATACGTAGCCAACTAAAGCATATAAATCAACAGTTAGTGTTTGCTTGATTGAAGGGTGGATTAGCCACTTTGGTTGATTGTGTTAATCCAGTGGTTGATGAATCTGAGAGTGCTCCACTGATTCTCAAGAAAAAGTTCAAGATTTGTTCGTGCTTTATATCTTCATAAATTATTGATGTGGATCTTCTTGTGCCAAAAAAGGTTAACGAGAGTGTTGTTTTAGCTTTTTTCAGTTTTTGTGGGGTTATGATATAATTTGGCGAGAGCTTGCTCCTTTAATTGAATTGAAGTTTCAGTTTTGTGGCAACAAGCTACCATCTTCTTAAGTGTAAGTTCTCTAACTCCTCTAAAAGCCAAGCGTAAGAGGGAAAAGATAATTGCTTTTGTAAGCTCCTTTCACGCATTAATGATATATGCCATTATGGATATTAGTCCATTTTCAAGGAACCTTATCTAGTAAGAACCTCTCACGTTAATCAAGAAACCTACACCAAGATCAACATTGAACAATGCCCAACAGATCATCAAAATCGGACTCCACAATCAAGTCAAAACCATGAGAGCTAGATATCACATCACATCCCCTTAATCACCTCTGATCTCCTCGGCAGATTTGAATACAGCGTAGTAATGCAATGATGTTGATTGATTGTTATTGTTGCAATTGCCTGTCATGATTCACAGATAGAAGTCGAAGAAGACGGGGGTGTTGATGTCGTCATCTTGTTCCGCAATGTGGCTAATGTTGAAACTTAGGGGGATGGAGTCGTCCGTAGAGCTTGGCTGGTCCAGGATGAGGGAGGGGGTTTTGAGATGAGGTTCTTCCAGATGTGGTGGCCGTAGAACACGGTCAGGTAGAGGGGCGGGTCGTCCTGTTTTTTTTTGGACCTGTTTGGTCGCTCGACACCCCTGGTCAAATGCTTAACCTAATTCAACACAACATATACAGATACACATAGGATTTTGTGGCAATTGCACATCCAAGTTGGCAAAAGTACACTTCCACTGTGAACCTCACCGAGAAACAACAATGTCATCATCCAAAATAACAGACACAATTGTTCCAACAATTACTGCAAACAAAAAATCATAATAAATAACCAAATGAGAAATGTCAAGTATTAAGCAACATCTTGCATGTTCATCTCGGCAGGATTGAGTCACGGATCAGTTGCCATTTGAGCCGTATTTGAGAGGCTTATCTTGCCCCCCCCCCCCCAAAACACTTTGACAAATTCCAAAGAACCCCATAACTCTCCTAAAATACTTTTGGGATTGCCACTACCCGCTTATGGAAATGGTGATTTACCGTAGAGGATTTGAGGGTAGTTTTTCCCTGAAGTAGCTCAATAAGTCTTATAACTGCTAAACTGCCAAGTCCATTTAAAGACTAATAATAATGTGTTAACGAGTCATCTCAGGATGACCTGCGCACTTTATGGCATACATGTCCTTTCATGTCCCATCCCATGCACCTCGATCGAACAAGATGCTTCTTGAATTGTAGTGAACACAGAGGCAATCCTGTGACATCTCACTTTGCACACCATCTATTAATGTGTCTGAAAATCTCACTGCATACAGAGGAGCATAATATCTCCCCTAGAAGGGTGATTGGTCGATGAATCAGAAGTTACACAAGTAAATGAGCCCACCTATTCCAAACTGCATCTCATGCTATGTTTACGCAGGTAGGTAATTACACACAACAAAATTTCTATCCTACAAACAGGTGTGTAGAACATTATTATACAATTGCAAGAAGCAACAACCAACCCAAAACAGCTATATACACTCTAAGGAACAAGCATGGCGTCAAAACATAGTATGCCTGATTTATCTTGAAAAATATTTATCCTATTCCTCAAGCACTACTACCCTCCCTCCCTCCCTCCCTTCCTCTGAACTCAACTATGGACACAAGGTGCTGCATTCGGTCAAACACAACAAAGATAACCGTTCTAGCGCAACCGATATCCAAGAACCCATTCAGCTGAGGTAAACTAACTACTCCAAGCCTTAGAAAGTGGTTATAAAGGCAATAAGCCATAATCAACCATATCTATCAAATTTACCTCACTTTTCGAGCTTCCTAGCGGTCCTTCCGGTCCATCTCCGCTTCGACCCG
The DNA here is from genome assembly GCA_014182395.1 of Eucalyptus sp. ANBG9806169. NCBI lineage: Eukaryota > Viridiplantae > Streptophyta > Magnoliopsida > Myrtales > Myrtaceae > Eucalyptus > Eucalyptus sp. ANBG9806169. The sequence continues at coordinate 11,718,760 of CM024573.1, forward strand.
CCTCTCCAAACCGCCTCCAGTGCCCCCCGTTGTCCTCCAACCCAACATTCCCCGTTACTTTCCCATCCAGCAAGTCCACTGGCCGAGGCGGCTGCGCCGGCCTATCAAGGAAAGCCGCCCGCCTTTCCCCCCCTTGCCATCGCTTCTCATGGCCACGGTCTGTCGGAGGGACGCAGAGCCGCAAATGGGGAAACAATATATGCAGGGGCCAAATTTACTCAAAATACATGTAAAAAGGGTGTTTTAGTTTTTTTTTCTTCTTCTTTCTTTTTTTCCTTTTATTAATATTACCGAAAATCAAGACTCCAATATTCATCCCCCATATGTTGTTTTTCATTACACGTATTTTACTTTTTCCTAAGATTTGTAGATTGAAAACTTTGTATTTAGTTAAAATCACGCACCTAAAACCTTTAAAAGTGCCTGATAATAAAAAAAATCTTTAAAAGTGCAATAATTATGTATTTTTCAAATTTTAAACAACGCTATTTTTCTTTTTCCGGAAATTTTTGGAAATTTTTGGAGGAAAACAGGAAAAGAAAACCATATCTATACATATATATCTCCACTTATTCTAATATTACTTTAATAAAGAAAGAAAATAGATGTATTTCTAAATTATCCATGTATTAAATAATACATGTTAAATATATCTAAGTCTCAATTCACATAATTTCTACCATAATTATCTATTTTTAACCTCCGTTAACAATCACCAAACCCGTGACTATATTATAGAGAAAAGGGCATTTAGAAAGAGACTTCGCTCTCCAATCTCTCACTTAGAGTATTAAACTAATTTTGTAAACTAATTTTTAGTATAATTGACACTATCAACCATTCCTATGATTGCTTGGTGAGGTAAGCTCACCACTAGCCAGCGACTAGTCCTCCCCTTTGGCCGGTCGCTGGAGCAAGCGGAAGGAGGGAGGAGGAAAATAAAAATTATTAAAAAATTGTTCATTGGCGTCCACCTTAGCGTTGGTTAGCCAAATTTGGCTAGATGGACTCAATTGACATAATTATAAAAGATTGAGAATTGAATTAACAAAAAAAAGTTTGAATTGAATTGAAAAAATTACAATAAATTTAAGATTTGTTTTTACAATTTTTCCCTTGTCAAGTGACCTTTCTCTTCTTGTTCTCAGTCATGTGCCGGAATTTGCCCCAAAAGAGCATCGGGTTGGTAAAAGAAAGAGTGGGGCACGACAATAATAAAATAAGAAAAATTGAGAAACGGTATTTGCACCATTTCGTGTTCTTCTTTTGTTTTGATGGTTAAACACCACGTGAAACCTCGGAATCTTAGACGTTAAATGGAGCCTAGCATCTTATAATTTTTGAACGAAATAAAGATGCCTTTCTTTCTATTCATCTTTTAATCTCGGAATACATTTAAAGTGGGCCAGCAAAATCAATTTATATTGAAATTTTGCTTTTTTGGTCTAACGTTCAATTTCGTCCGCCTAGCCGTACTCATGCTTACTAGTATCACCTTAGTATAGATTGAATTCCATTTTGGGCATGGTTTGTTTTATGATTTTTTTTTAAATGGGTAATGTTTCGTTACCCGTGAAGTAACTCATTTTGAGAGAGTGAGAGCTGCTTTAATATAAAATATCACATTTGCATAATACCCTTTCCTTTTATGCGTTAGTCTCTCTTGGGAAATTGGTGAGAGCACTTCTAGACTTTCCTATTACCGCCCAGGGGTCTTGTCCTGAGGCATAACAACAAAGTACCCTTTCTTTTTCTACATTAGTCTCTCTTAGGAAACTGGTAAGAGGACTTCTAGACTTTCCTAATACCCCTCACGGGGTCTTGTCCCAAGGGGTAATAATAAGATCTTGTTTAATTTTTATCCTTAAAGGCTTTGGGTTTTGTTCGCACCATTAGTGACTTAGCTTTAATAAAAATGGACAAGATTGCGTGATCAAACATGTTTGAAATGACGAAAGAATATATCAAAATGATGCTAATTAGACTTTGCATAACTAAGTCAATAAGATCTCTAGCTCGCGGAAGATGAAATGACTTCTCGCGTGTCAAGTGGCTCAAAATTAGCTTAAAATAAGTTGGTATTGATTTTTTAAAAAGGAACAAAAATATTCATAAACAATCGAGTTAATCAAATGTTGCGGATTGGTGGGGCTTGAAAAAGTCGGCGTTGAGTGTTAGCAGAATCTTGCACGAGGCAGCGGAAGTTCTCGCTTGGCGAGCCATCGTTAAGTGCGACGTAAGAAAATTTGAAAATAAAAGAAAAATGGAAAATGTCAATGCGAGCGCATGCTGTGTGGCCGCCCACCTAATATGTTCTCACGTCATCGCGCTATTTTATCCAAACCCCCAAAAAAAAGAAAGCTTAATATTTTCTCACGTCAACGCGCTCTTTCATCCCCCCTCCCTCTCTCTTCTCTCTCTCTTCACTTTCATTCAGTCCCTCATCATTACGAAGCAAGGCACAAGATTTCTCTCACCAATGGAGCGTTCCGCTTGGCCTAAGAGCCTCTCCTCCAGCCGCAAGCGCGCGATCCAGGAACTCTGTGGCCAAAATCCCAAGAAGCTCAGAGATGCCTTCGACGCTCACTCTCAAACTGGCGATGACCCACGGCAGCCCTTGTTTGCGGAAGATCTGATCGTCAGTGTCCTCGGGTCGTTCAGCAACACCCAATCCCTATCGAGCGGGGCTGAGTCCTATGAGGTCTTCCAGGTCCCGAGCAACGCCTTTGTCAGTTCCGAGGTCTCCGAGGGAAGCGAGAGCATCAGGTCTCCGGTCCAGAGGTCTACAGTAGAGAGCGTCAAGACCCCCGTCCAGAGGTCTCCGGTATCCTTCTTGTGGAAGCCGTCGCTAGTGGAGGGTGCGGCGGCGATATACGAGGGCAGAGTAGACGTGGCTTCGGAGATCCAGAGGTCTCCGGTATCCATCTTGCGGGAGCAGTCGCTAGTGGAGGCTGCGACGGCGATATACGAGGGCAGATTAGACGTGGCTTCGGAGATCCTGAGGCGCTTGTCCGCTGTGCCGAACCCCATGGGTAATTCAGAGCAGAAATTGATGGGATACATGTTGTCTGCGCTTAAATCGCGCGTGAGCCCCGTCGATTACCCCCCTCCCGTGGCGGAGTTGTTCACCGAGGAACATGTGTCGTCGGTTCGGTCACTTTACGATCTGTCTCCTTGTTTTAAGTTCAGTTTCATGGCTGCCAATCTCGCGATTTTGGAAGCTGCATCGGAGCAACCCTCCACTAACCAGCTCCATGTAATTGATTTCGATATTGGTTGGGAAGGACAGTACAACCATCTCCTTCACGCGCTGTCCAAGCGTCAGGCGGGCAATCAATCCACCCTCAAGATCACGACGCTCGCAGATAGCATCAACGGTGAGGAGAGGCTCAGGATGGTTGGGGACCGACTGAGCGAACTCGCAGCCAAAAAGAGAGTTGGGTTAGTATTCAACATCTTGAGCCAGAAGCTGAGCAAGTTGAGCCGCGACTCGCTGGGCTGCGAGCCCGACGAGGTGCTGGCGGTGAATTTGGCCTTCAAGCTGTACAGAATGCCGGACGACAGCGTGTCCGCGGAGAACACGCGCGGCGAGCTCCTCCGCCGTGTGAAGGGGCTGGCGCCGCAGGTGGTGACGCTGGTGGAGCAGGAGATGAACGGGAACACGGCGCCATTCCCGATGCGCGTGGGGGAGGCGCTGGCGTACTATGGGGCGCTGCTCGAGTCGATCGAGTCTACAGTGCTGAGGGACGACTCGGAGCGAGCGAGGGCGGAGGAGGGGCTGAGTCGGAGATTGGGGAACTCCGTTGCTTGCGAAGGTAAGGACCGGGTTGAAAGATGCGAGGTGTTCGAGGAGTGGAGGGCCCGCATCGGGATGGCTGGGTTCGAGTTGAAGCCACTGGGTCAACGCATGGGTCAAGGCGTGGCCCAATTAATGAACTGGGTCAACCCGGGACACACGGGAAAAGAAGAGAATGGTGGGTTTTGCTTCGGCTGGCGCGGCCGAACTCTCGTTGTCGCATCCGCTTGGTGTTAACCAAATTGATATACGTATGTGTATGTTCTGTGCCATGGATGGCGATGGCGATGGCGATGGCGATGGCGATGGGTATGTGATATCAATAATGCATTGTTTTTAAGGCGTATTTCCTGAGAAAATGCTAAAAGAAGAAGAGAATTATTTCCCCACCCAAACGATTGAGTAATAAAAAGAGTGATGTTTGGATTCGAGGGAAAAACATTCCGTGCGTTACATTCATTTCTTGCATTATTCGATTTGTTTCGTTTGGTGTGTATTGAATTCTTGTGCACACTATTTCTTCTCCGTCCATAGCTGTTGTGGGGCTCCACCCGTTACATCATTTCTGGAGGTTCATAGTAGTTTGCAGCTTAGCTTGAGCTCCAACTCGGCTCGGTCTTTCAGGAGAGAGAGAGTATGTCACGCATTATTCTATTTGCATTGTCATTGTGCACCTCCAGTTTTAACACCCCCCAATTGATTCACGCTGGGGATGGAGAGAATTGTTTTACTGCTATTTGTACCTCCATTTCTTTAAGGATTAAGTCTTGGTTTTCAATAGTTAATATAACATTTTAAGTTCATTCCTTCATTTTTTTTCCATTTTGAGATCGAGTAGTTTTATGAGTGATTTATCTTTTTTATGAAATTGAAAGCCGAAATTAGTTTTCGACATGAGTAGTACCGTGCTAAAACGCCCATATTTGTGCTTTAATTTCTGTCCATGATGGTGATGTCACCTTTCCTAGTTTAATAGAGGAGTAATATTACTTGTCCGCTAGTACTTTGCCTTTGAATGTCCTTTCTCAAGCTGGCACTTACACTAAAAAAGCCCTGCGCAAGCTCCAAAAAAACACAAGGACCCTTGCTTCATCAAGCAGCTCTCGCTATGCTGCGGGATCAAAGTCCAAGCTCGACCCTAAACCTGAATTCTTCATTGTTTTGAAGGGTCTCATGAAACGCAATGCCATAGTCAAACAAACATTGAGGCAAGTGGATGAATTGAGCTCTAATGAGGAAGATGATGAAAACAGAAAGGCGTTTGAGGAGAAAAGGGAAGGTTCGTATAGAGATGATGCAGAGAGACAGTTGGCTGCGATTGGAATTGCGAAGGGGCTGGATTTGTCCAGCTTGTTGTTTCCCGATTAGGGAATGATAAATGCGATAAGGGCGTAGAGAGAACAATTGAGGTAATCGCAGGCAGCTACCCCAGACTATACCTTGTTGGATGGAGAGTGAAATCACGGCTCAGCTGAGGGAAGAAGGGTGTTTTTGAGAGTTTCGATGATAGAGCGTTGTATGTGCCGTTGAGAAAAGAGACTGAGCTTGAGGACGACGAAGATGAGATATGGGAGGAGGAGTAGTTTAGGAAAGGATTAGGGAAGAGAATGGATGAGATATCACTAGTCCTGCGGTGCTTAATGTGCAGCAGCCACAAAAGTTTGCATATACACCTCCTACAGTGGGTTATGGTCCTACACCAAGTATTGGGGCAGTTGGCCCTCCTCCAAGCATAGGAGGGGCGATGGTTGCTGGGTAGGGGTTGGATTTTATGTCGCTTCTATAGTGAGCTGAGCTGGCTATGAAGGATTTGTGTGATTATGCTAGGAGGCTAGAGGTAGAGTGTTTTGTTTTGTTCATTTTTCTTCCAATAATGTTAAATCGGGCTACTGATCCCTCCCTTTTTCTCAATAGAGGCAATCCATTATTTGGCCTGATGAATGAAGAAAACACTTTTTTCCTTAAAGTTAGAGGACCTAATCATGTATATGATTCTTTTGCTTTCTGTCAAGAATCACATAGTAAAACCATGTCATCTTTGGCAAAGACCGATGAGAATTTGTCTTCCTCATTGTTGAATATCACTGCACTTGAGATGTCTCTGTCTGCTGCTGGTGAGTAGTAGTACATCTTTATGCAAAAGGTTCGTGACCATGTTTCTGTTTTATGTAAGTTGTTGCAGGTGCAGGCGTGGCTTTATTTTGTTTATCTTTTACCCATGTACTTTAACCATCGTTGTTAATTTCCTTTGATCCGTAGGAAAGGTTGAAGCTCCCCGGTGCTGATGGTTTCTGTGCCCACTAGCAAGCGATCAATGACGACAACTTGGCACAAGAATACGAGTCACCTTATCTTCCCTGCATGTGTTTGACCGTTGCAACTTTTGTCATAAGTCTTCGGTGATGAATGTATTTAATTTCGCTTTGGCTTCTGTCGTGACCAGATCTCGCCGCCAATCCCTCTCATGAGGAGCGATGGGAAAAAAGTCGGGTTTATAGATACTTGACCATAGGGACGTCATCACCTTATCCTCCGGACGAACCTCTTGTGAGTTCACTTAATTGTGATCGTGAGCTCTCCCAAGCTCGTATACCACGTGACAACGGAGTGTCGCGACCCTACCTTGACTCGTCAATACGTCCCAATCAACAATTTTAAGGTCGAAAAGGAATTCAGATGTAAATGTGAGTTTAAGGGTATTTTTAACAATCATTATAGCCCTCTCGAGATGTACCCACCAAAGATGGCATCACTTCATCTTTATTGACTTCACCATCTCGAGTATGCTAAATCACAATTATGAATCTTTTTTTAAGGTTCATACCCCTCATGACGAATTCATTTATACGATATAATTGTTTAAAACAACCTAAAAATAAAACGGGAGTCGCCACTAGCCTCATTTTTGGGGGTTGGCTAAAAATCCCAATTGAGGGTCATGAGTATTCTCTCGATTCTTATGCAACCAAATATTAGGTTCGGAGACATGGGTTACGCCAATATTTTTATTAGCGTCATTTCAATACCTAACAATATATTGTGTTTACCTAAGGTGTCAATGCATTTCTTCTTTAATTTTTTTAGGATCATATATATTAAAGATAGGCGATCGTGCGTGGTTGGTCATTTACATGCTATTCAAAAAATGAGAAAAAAAAAAAGCAATCAATTGAATTGAAATTGCAAGACAGTAAGTAAACAATCAAGGAAAGCAATAAATCTATTATGCAATCCTAAGAAAGATAAAAAGAGAAATAGAACTAAAGGATAAGAAAGAAAAAAACTCACAACTCGTCGGGCTTTTATACAGACAATAAGAACTCGAGACATATGTTAGGGATGAATGATACAGAATAATGGTCAGAATGGACATCGACCTCCACCGTCTTCGTGTTCATTTCATCTTCAGGATTCTAATCTAAACCTAGTCTAAGAACTATTACTAAGTATGTACAATGGAAAAAAACAATCATACACGTCAAAACAACAAAAAATACAACGTCATGCCAAAGTCAGTCAATCAAAGGAAGTTCAATTGACAAATCAAGGGGATGTGATGTTTAGGTCTTGTAGTTGTGATATGATTGTGGGGTCTGAGTTTGATGATCTGTTGGATCATGAACTTCAATGTTGATTTCGGTGTAGGTTTTCTTGATTAATTTGAGAGGTATTTGCTAGAGTGAGTTTCCTTGAAACTATTTATCCTATGCGGCAGCTTGTTCAGGAGAACAGGAGCCATATTGTAGCTAGTGTAATAATATTTCATTGTTGAAAAATATTTTGTTATTAGAGGGTTTTACATATCCTCTAAAGATCCTCTCACTTTAAGGAACACCAAATACACACCACTTTCAGGAAAGAATGTGCGAATATGCATTGTTACAATCAACTCAAACTTACGCAGTAAACATCGCTAATTATCTGCAAATGAGAATTTTGAAGCAAACTGACTTTCTATTGATTAAACTGAACCAATTACATCAAGGGCCAAGAAGCAGAAAGTTCAAATTCTTTGATCAGAATATACCAGAGCCACCACATATCCAACATATACACACCCTTTTAAAAACTAAACCATCAACTATAGCTGCTACATAATGGACACCACTGATCTAGAGGTCCATAAATATAAGGGAGCTCCCCTCCACTGAACCACTTATCCACGGCACATAAATCTCAAATGCAACTCAAAGGTGATTCTACTTCGAGAGTCCCTACATCCTTCGAAGCAGTGTTCAACTGCGAATCTCACAATTTGAACCACAGCATCAACAAGAGGAAGAGATTGAATGCAGCTTGGAGTTCCTGGCTCTCCACTGATAAACGCGACAACTCCATAGTAGCATCAACAAACACTCATGAAAATCACTTCCCTTAGTGGTCTGCTTCAACCAAGACAGTTCGACATTCCAATTGCCAATGCTTCGATGAACGAAACACATCTGCAAAATTGGGACTCAAATCCAATGCGACCAACTGCACTCGAAAATAGGTGAGATTTGGATGCAAAACTGCAAGCCAGGAAATGAACAACCTACTCCAAAGCAATTTATCCTTCTTTCTGCTTCTAACAATATCAGCTCCAGTCCTTCTAATTTTACACAAAAGACCTAGAATCACAATTTTCTTCTCCGCAGCTTTCATGGACTTCTCCTTCTCTTTTAATAATTTCAACATTGACTCAAGGTCCTCATCTTTCTGTTTAAATCTCCGTCTTTGCATCCACAGCAGACTCTCGCTTTGCCAACTTCTGTTCTTTGGTTTATTTCAACTTCCTTCTGCTCAATTTCTTCTTTCTTGGTTTTCAATTCCTCGTCAAGAGATTTCCTCCTCTCTTCCTATTCAGTCTCAAAGCTGAGCATTTTACCATCCAAGGTAGCCTTTTGCTCATCGACAAGTTTCTGGATCTCCACCTGCACAGCAAGCAGGAATCAATTCTACACTGCTAGACATGGGCTATAACACGCCATATCATCCCATCCAATCCAATCATTTGAAGTGGAAACTATCATGATAAAACTTACCTAAATAAAATCAATCAAAACAAAGGTGAATAGAAAATAACACATGGGGCACCCAAAGTAAAGCTCCCAAATAACCCCAAAAGACAGAACAATCAACACACAAACATGGAAGGAATCCCCTATGCATAAAAATGTTCATCGACTTGATTCACAAAATAAGTAATTCAATAAGAGTCGTTTCTACTTCCCAGTACTACTTCTGCTTTATTCTGTGCAGGACCTAATATCCAACATTCACCACACCAAGCAACATGGGATTGGGTGTATTCAATTAACTATTGAGTGATTCAGCAAGAAATATTAGTTCTTGCAAAGTATAAACAAAACAAATATACTCATTTAAAAATTGACCGCTACATGAAATGAATACATGAAAGGAAAAAAAACATTATCAATCCTCAGTGCACAAGAATATCTCCCCTTATCCACAAAGAAAACGCCTTTTGAGCTAATCATATTTGTGTTGAATCATAAGCAGCATCATTGACAAGGACAAGAAGCATGAGGCACAGCAATTTTATAAATTAGTTGGACTATACTTGCCAAAATAATAAAGCTATTCTGTCACAGAAAGAACTGATCCATCACCGACAAGAAGATGAATTACAAAATAATGATCATAAGTAGAAAAACCATCAAATCCAAGTTAATCTATAGCATTGTAAACAACGTTATCATGCATCACGATGCTTAAAGATGCACAGGTTGAAAAGAGCATACTCAGTTTTCAGAGACAAACGCTCCCTTCAAAGTATGCTTTTGCGTGTCTCCATCTCTTGCATCTTCAAGTCCAACTGTGAACTTTTTCTGCTGACCTCCAAAGCTTGGCATCACCGTTGCACAGCTTCTCTTTCACCTCCAATGACCTATCCTCAATTCCAATAGTCAAAGCACTCGCTTGAGCCAACTTCTTCTCAGAATCAAACTTCATTCGCTACTGCTCATTACATATTTCATGCAGAGTCTTCTCAAGCTGCATTAATGAAGTTCATCTATGTAACAAAAATATGGAGGACTTCAAACGCTAATCATATTCACTTCCAGCGCTCACATGAGAGAAGATATATTGAAACAATCAAGTTGAGAGATGACTCTCGTTATGTCTTCCCATTTGTAGTGCAACTCTGGCAAAGGAAGAAACAAAGATAACGCTCGACTTTTTATACTAAAATAGGAATATATGGCCCAACATCGCCCCATATTAAACCAATGTCAACAATCTAATATTTAACGAAGAAATAAATTTGTCTAAAACATGCCTATGCATGTCCTGCAACTCCATGTGTGCACAGCGAAATCACATACCTTCATGTCTGAGAAGGGTCAGATTGTAGGGAAGGGGAGGCTAGCAAATAATATCCACAATGGCATAAATCCATAATGCATGAAATGAGCTTACAAAAGCAATACTTTTTTTCCTTTTCACACTCAGCTTCTACAGAGGAGTTGCAAAGCTTACTTTTAAGAAGATGGTGACTTGTTGCCAAAAAACTGAAAATTCAATTGAATGAAAAGAGCAAGCTCTCGCCAAATTATACCATAATCCCACAAAAACCAAAAAAACCTAAAACATCGCTCTTGTTAACCTTTTTGGCACAAGAAGATTTTCATCAATAATTCATGAAAATAAAAATCAAGGACAAAGATCTTGAACTTTTTTTGAGAATTGGTAGAGCACTTTCATCAACCACCAGATTAGCACGATCCACCAGAGTAGCTAATCCACCCTCCAATCAAGCCAACACAAACTGTTGATTTATATACTTGAGTTGGCTACATATAGTCAATAAAATTGTCTTGAAATAGAAAAATTGAACATTTTCACGCAAGTCCTACTCTATTAAGACGGGAGAGACCAATTACGAGAAAAGAAACAAGGCAAAAAAAGAAAGAAAGACACAAGTCCTACATACAAGAAGTGCTTAATTAAGCAAGGCATTGATCATAGACGCTGCAGGCAGTTAAATAGACTCATGATGAACACACATATTCACACAGGCGATCTAGCACTAATGCAATAATTCAGGTTAACTATTTTAGAGAAAATTCCTCACTTGATCAATCCCAGTGCCTACATTTGATTCCTTGTCCATGAGGATGAAATATTGTAATGTGGCACTCGGCAACAATTTGGACTAACTAGTCAAAAGAAAATTCTGCACTTGAACCCCACTGCCTACTCTTGATTCCTTATGCATGAGAATGGACTATAATAGAGCAAAAAATATTAGGCGAGGTATTTACAAAACATTTAAAAAAAAAAAAAAAACAGAGAAATACCCATGATTTTATGTCTTCCGAATTATAACATGAATGGCAACACTTGATTTGGCAATCGGAAGCAAACTAGTACTCCAGCAAGAGTTCTCCACGCTTATTTCAGATCATAGAAGAATTATCTCACTATCGAGCTTGTTTTACCTTTTAACCATGCGATTTGGCAATCCCTGCTGCCCATGAACTTGATTTTGGCAACACAGATTCAATAGACAGCTTGTCATTAGTTGGCTGTATTTCCAAAATAGAAGACTGTGAAAATAGATACAGTGCAAAATCTACGGCATTCAAATAACCGAAAGTTCAAGTTGCAAGACTATCAGCAAGAAGTAGCATACACCTGCCACACATTGCCTTTCAAAAGCCAAGGCTTTCCTCAGATCTTATGTCTTCAGAAATCTAACATGAATAGAAACTCATAATTTGGCAATCGGAATCAAACTAGTGCTCCAGCGAGGGTTCTCCACCGGGAGTATGGTCGTTATGCCATATCATAGAAGAATCATCTTGCAATTGAGTTTGTTATACCTTTAAATTATCCAATTTAGCAATCCCTAATGCCCATGAATGAAATTTTAGCAATACGAATTCAGTAGACAGCTTGTCATTAGTTGATTCTATTTCCAAAATATAATACAGTTAAAATGCAATGCAAAATCTAGAGCATTCAAATAAGAGAAAATTCAAATTGCAAGACCATCAGCAAGAAGTAGCAAACATCTGCCACACACTGCCTTTCAAAAGCGAAAGCTTTCCTCAGATTTTCCTCTTTCTTCTCAGCTTCAGACATTGCAATCAAATGTGCTGAATGTTCTCGTTGGAGGAGCTGTTGTGCTTCTAATATTGCTTGATTTAACTCTTCAAACTTCAGATTCCACTCCTTTTTGTCGATCAGAAGCAGCCCCATATTATACGATAATCAAATAGCTGCCAAAAGACTTCTATTTAAGTTAAAAACAACTGCTAGATCTCAGTATATAAGAATTTCAGGGAATTCAATTCCTAAATGTCAATTGCTTAACCAAATTCAACACTACATATACAGATAAACATGAGACTTTGTGGCAATTGCACATCCAAATGTTGGCAAAAGTACACTTCCACTGTGAACCTCACCAAGAAACAACAACGCCATCATCCAAAATAAAAGACACGATACTTCCAACAATTAATGCAAAAAAAAAAAAAAAAAAAAATCATAATAAAAAATAAAATGAGAAATCTTGAGCATTAAGCAACATATTGCATGTTCATCTCGGCAGAATCAAGCCACAGATCAGTTGCCATTTAAGCCGCATTTAAGAGGCTTATCTTGCCCCACACTTTGACAAATTCCAAAGAACCCCAAAACTCCCCCAAAATACTTTTGGGATTCCTACTAACCTGCTTACGAAAATGGCAATTTACGTTAGAGGATGTAAGGTTAGTTTTCCCTGAAGTAGCTTTATAAGTCTCATAACTGCCAAGTCCATTTAAAAACTAACAAGTGTCAACAAGTCATCTCAGGACAACCTACACACTTTATGGCATCCATGACCTCCATGTCCCATGCCGTGCACTCGCTTGGACAAGATGCTTCTTGAATTGTAGCAAACAAAGAGGCGATCCTGTGGTATCTCACTTTTCACATAATCTATTAACGCCTGAAAGTCTCGCTCCATAGAAAGGAGCATAATATCTCCCCTTGGAGGGTTTGAGTAGTCGATGAATTGGATGTTACACAAGTAATGAGCCCACCTATACCAAACTGCATCTCATGCTCTATTTACTCGGGTAGGTAAATTACATATGACAAAATTTCCATCCAGCAAGCAGGTGCATAGAACATTATAATACTATTGCAAGATAAGGTCGATTTCGAATCTTTTTTTTTTCTTTTTGAAAAGATGCTTTCACTTTTCTTCTCTTAAATTTGGCCCAATAACAATACTAATAGGACAAGATGTTCATTTTTTTTTTCTAAAAGGGAGATTTAGCATGCATCATTATACCATTTGCGATCCAGCCAACTGCTCGTAGCTTGGCTAGATCCCGCAAGACGTCCCACCTCCCACTAAGCGCGTGGAGATGACTAGATCACTCAAGACAAGGAACTTTCGCCCCACCTCACCGCCCACTCATCTTCCTTGCCTCTTTCGCACATGACCATGAGCTCTTTTGTCTTTGTCAAAAAGCCACTCTCTCTCTCTCTTTCTTTCTTCACTTTCCTCCCTCATCACAAAAGCAAAGCACAAGACGTCTCTCATCAATGGAGCGTTCCGCTTGGCGTAAGAGCCTCTCCTCCAGCCGCAAGCGCGAGATCCAGGAGCTCTGTGGCCAAAATCCCAAGAAGCTCAGAGATGCCTTCGACGCTCACTCTCAAACTGGCGATGACCCACGGCAGCCCTTGTTTGCGGGAGATCTCATCGTCAGCGTCCTCGGGTCGTTCAGCAACACCCAATCCCTATCGAGCGTGGCTGAGTCCTATGAGGTCTCGCAGGTCCCGAGCAACGCCTGTGTCATGTCCGGGGTCTCTAAGGGAAGTGAGAGCGTCAAGACCTCCGTCCGAAGACTCCAGAGGGCTCCGGAGATCCTGGCGCGCTTGTCTGCCGTGCCGAGCCCCATGCATGATTCAGAGCAGAAATTGATGGAATACATGTTGTCTGCGCTTAAATCGCGCGTGAGCCCAGTCGATTACCCCCCTCCCGTGGCGGAGTTGTTCACCGAGGAACATGTGTTGTCGGTTCGGTCACTTTACGATCTGTCACCTTGTTTTAAGCTCGCTTTCACGGCTGCCAATAACGCGATTTTGGAGGCTGCATCGGAGCAACCCTCCACTAACAAGCTCCATGTAATTGATTTCGATATTGGTTGGGAAGGACAGTACAACAATCTCCTTCTCAGGCTGGCCATACGTCAGGCGGGCAATCAATCCACACTCAAGATCACGACGCTCGCAGATAGCATCATCGGTGCGGAGAGGCTCAGGACGCTTGGGAATAACCTGAGTTTACTCGCGGCCGGGATAGGAGTTAGGTTAGTATTCAATACCGTGAGCCAGAAGCTGAGCGAGTTGAGCCGCGACTCGCTGGGCTGCGAGCCCGACGAGGTGCTGGCAGTGAACCTGGCGTTCAAGCTGTACAGAATCCCGGACGAGAGCATGTCCGTGGAGAACCCCCGTGACGAGCTCCTCCGGCGCGTGAAGAGTCTGGCGCCGCGGGTGGTGACGCTGGTGGAGCAGGAGATGAACGGGAACACGGCGCCATTCACAATGCGCGTGGGGGAGGCGCTGGCGTACTACGGGGCGCTGCTCGAGTCGATCCAGTCTACACGGCCGAGGGACAACTCGAAGCGAGCAAGGGCGGAGGAGGGGCTGAGACGGAAATTGGGGAACTCGGTTGCTTGCGAAGGTAGGGACCGGGTTGAAAGATGCGAGGTGTTCGGGGAGTGGAGGGCCCGCATGGGGATGGCTGGGTTCCAGTTGAAGCCACTGAGTCCACACGAGGCCGAATCATTGAAGCTGTTGCCCGCCCGTTGGACCTTGACCCGAGATTCACGGTGAAAGAAAAGAATGGCCGGTTTTGCTTCGACTGGCGCGGCCGAACTCTCACCGTCGCATCTGCTTGGCATTAACCGAATTGACATACGTATGTAGTATGTCATGTGTGGCGATGGGATGTGATATCTATAATGTATTGTTTTCGAGGTGTTTTTCATGAGAAAATGGGAAAAGAAGAAGAGAATCCCATTCCCCCACCCAAGCAATTGAGTAATAAAATGAGAGATGTTTGGATTTGAGGGGAAAAAAACATTCCTGTGCGTTGCATTCATTTCTTGCGTTATTCGATTTGTTTCGTTTGGTGTATATTGAATTCTTGTGCGCACTCTTTCTTCTCCGTCAATAGCTGTTGTGGGGCTCCACCTGTTACATCATTTCTGGAGGTTTGTAGTAGTTTGCAGCTTAGCTCGAGCTCCAATTCTGCTCAGTCTTTCAGGATAGGGAGAGGGAGGGGGAGAGGGGGAGAGAGAGAGAGTGAGAGTGTCACGCATTATTTTATTTGCATCGTCACGCCAGGATAAGGAGAGAATTGTTTTCACAGCTATTTGTACCTCCATTTCCTTAAGACTTAAGTCTTGGTTTTCAGTAGCTGATATAACATTTTAAGTTGATTCCTACATTTTTTTTCCATTTTGAGATCGAGTAGTTTTATGAGTGATTTGTCTTTTTTATGAAACTGAAAACTGAAATTAATTTTCGACATGAGTGATACTTAACGTGGTAAGACGCTCATATTTGTCCTTTAGTTTCTGTCCAAGATGGTGATATCACGTTTCCGAGAAAATATTGGGTGGTCCGGGACCGCCACGTCAGCGGGTCCCGGACCACTCACGCGGCAACACGTGTGAGTGAGGGGGACCAAAGAGAGAAAGAGGAGAGAGAGCGTCAGAAAGGTGGGCCCGGTTCCAGTCCTTTGTCCCTCTACCCTCACACCTGTCACCGCGTGAGTGGTCCGGAACCACGCTGACACGGCGGTCCCGAACCACCTAATACTTTCTCCACGTTTCCTGGTTTAATAGAGGAGGTATATTACTTGTCCGCCAGTACTTTGCCTTTGAGCGTCCTTCCTCAAGTTAGCACTTACACTAAAAAAGCCTTGCGCAAGCTCCAAAAAAAAAAACACGGGGACCCTTGCTTCATCTAGCAGCTCTCGCTATGCTGCGGGATCAAAGTCCAAGCTCGACCCTAAACCTGAATTCTTCATTGTTTTGAAGGTCTCGTGAAACGCAATGCCACAGTCAAACAAAAATTGAGGCAAGTGGATCAATTGAACTCTAATTTGGAAGAGGGTGAATAGGGAAAGGCGTTTGAGGAGAAAAGGGAAGGTTCGCATAGAGATGATGCAGAGAGGCGGTTAGCTGCGATTGGAATTGCGAAGGGGCGGGATTTGTCCAGGTGGTTGTTTCCCAATCAGGCAACGACAAATGTGATAAGGATGTAGAGAGAATAGCTGAGGCAATCGAGGGCAGCTGCACCGGACTATACTTCATTGGATGGAGGGTGTAATCACAACATGGCTGAGGGCTTGAGCGACGAGGAGCTGGAGTTTCAGGGGCGAATTTCCATGTTCGGAGAGAAGATTGAGGGTGGAAAGAAAGATGTTTTCGAGAGTTTTGACAATAGGGCGGTGGATGTGCCCTTGGGAAAAGAGACTGAGCTTGAGAACGATGAAGACAAGATATGGGAGGAGGAGTAGTTTAGGAAGGGATTAGGGAAGAGAATGGATGATGGAACTACAAGGGAAGTATCTATTACCAGTAACAGCAATACTGTTCCTGCGGTGCTTAATGTGCAGCGGCCATAAAAGTTTGCATGTACACCTCCTGCAGTGGGTTATGTTCCTGCACCAAGCATTGGGGCAGTCGGCCCTCCTCCTCCAAGCATAGGAGGGACGATGGTTGCTAGGCAGGGGTTGGATTTTATGTCGCTTCTACAGTGAGCTGAGCTTGCTATGAAGGCTTTGTGTGATTATGCTAGGAGGCTGGAGATAATGTGTTTTGTTTTGTTCCCTTCTCTTCCAATAATGTTAAATTAGATCTCCCCCCCCAACTTCTTCTCAATGGAGGCAATCCATCACTCGCCTTATGTATGAAGAAAAAAAATTTCTCCTCGAAGTTGGAGGACCTAAATATGTATATGATTCTTGTGCTTTCTGTCAGGAATCACGTAGCAAAAACATGTCATCTTTGGCAAAGACCAATGAGAATTTGTCTTCCTTATCGTTGAATATCACTGCACTTGAGAAGTCTATCTGCTGCTGGTGAGTAGTAGTGCATCTTTATGCAAAAGCTTCGTGACTATATTTCTGTTTTATGCAAGTTGTTGCAAGTGTGGCTTTATTTTGTTCGTCTTTTACCCATATCCTTTAAATCGTCTTTGTTAATTTCCTTTGATCCGTAGAGGAAAGGTTAAAGCTCTATGGTGCTAATGGTTACTGTGCCCACCAGCAAGCGATCAACACAACAACTCGGTGCAAGAATACGAGTGACCTGATCTTCCCTGCATGTGTTTGACCTTTTTAAGTTTCGTCAGAAGTCTTCGGCGATGAATGTATTCAATTTCACTTTGGCTTCATCGAATGCTTTGCAAATGTCAATCGGGGTGGCGGGAGGTGGAATTAATTAGGTTTGAGCTCAACATGTTTAAACTTCAAAGACAAGCAAATGAAGATCATAGCCATCTGGGGTTGAGAGTTGTTCTCAACTACACTATGTGCTCGGATAATAACCAGGCCTAAATCTAGGTCGTGGATATTTGTTTGCCCCCCGGAAATCAGTAAACTTTCTATGTAGGAAACAAGTGAGGAGTTGCATGAGATACTTTCTCTTAATTCTTAAGTCATAGTATGTTACACATCAAGTACCAAAGAGCAACGACTTATTGATTGTCTCAGATTTTTGTTTGAATGTGGCTGGAGAGAATAGAACCTTCCAAATCTTGTGAGGTTTGAATACACGTAAGATTTCTATGTGCAGCAATCTGGGAAGTAAAACCATACTGCTATTAAGCATTTACTTAGTTCTGCAACCGAAAGACGTCATGCTTTGTCTGTCAAAAGGAGGTAGACGTGATGAGCTTACACTACTCTCCTAGTCATGTGGATAAGGACATAATTCAATAAAGATCACCATAATGAGTACACGATTTGCTCAAGCAAAAACTCCATAATTAGAGACCTCTTTGATTAACAAAAGAGCAAGAAGATGAATCTACAGTACAGAGAAAAAAGAAAAAACAGAACAAAATTGTCACTGAGTACACCAAAGATGGAATGGCCCTCATTAGTCAGCATCGGGAGAGAGATCTTTCTCGTTATTGAGTGAAGTATCCATTGGTTTTTTTTTTTTTTTCCCTAACTGACTATATTAATTAACATGAACCAATTCCATCAAGAACCAAGAAACAAAAAGCTTCAAATTCTATGATCAAGATATACCATAACCATTACATATTCAACATATACACCACACCCTTTTAAAATCTAAACCATCGATGATAGCTGCTACGTAATGGATGCAACTGCCCTAGAGGTTCATAAATATGAGGGAGCTCTCCTCCGCAGCACGTAATCTCAAATGCAACTCAGAGGTGATTGTAACCTTGAGAATCCCTATATACATCGAAGCTGTGTTTGACTGTGAATCTCAACAATTTGAATCACAGCATTAACAAGAGGAAGAGGATAAGATTTAATGCAGCTTGGAGTTCCTAGCTCTCCATTGATGGATGCAACAAACACTTGAGAAATTTACTTCTTTTAGTGGGTCTTGCTTCAACCAAGATAGTCCAACATTGCAATTGCCAATGCTTCAATGAATAAAACATGTCTGCAAAATGCAAAGCCAAATCCAATGAGAACACCCGCACTCGAAGAATAGGTGAGGTCTGGATTCACTATGATCATCACAAAACAAAAAGCTTGGAAATGAACAACCTACTCCGAAGCAATTTATCCTTCCTTATGCTTCTAACAATGTTAGCTTTAGTCCTTATTTGACGAAAAATACTTAGAATCACAATGCTTGACCCATGACATGTTTGACCTGTCTCCAATGATTCACGCTAGGTAGGTTGACTTTGTATTCACCAAATAAATGTAAATATTTTCACCGACCTCATGCAAAAATAGAGGCTAATGAATGTTGCCGATTCAGATTCGACTAAATTGAACATGATAGAATCATACAATTTTTCATTTTAATAATGTATCTAGAGCTCTTTGAACATCTAATCGATTCATAAGGAAAATTATCAAAAACGTCCAAAATTTATTGTATTTTTTTTATTCAGTCCTAAACCTTTTTTTTTTTTTGTCAATTCAGTTCTAAATTTTTTTTATTTGTGCTAATTAGTTTGGCAAAGAAAAAAAGAGAAAGAAAAAAAGGAAAATTTGATTAAAAAAATAAAATATTATTTAAAATTATTTACATTAGCATCTCTCAGACAGCCGACACCAGCTGGCCTTCACATTAGTGCTCGCTGCACAAAATTGATCAGATGAATTTAATTGACACAATTGTAAAAGGTCTAAAATGGAATTGGAAAAAAAAAATTAGGATTGTTTTTGATATTTTTCTTTGATTTATATTAGTGCGCTAGTTTTGGCCTCGCAAAAACATTAACTTGAAAGAATGTGCTTAGTGCTCGCTGCACAAAATTGATCGAGATGAATTGAATTGACACAATTGTAAAAGGTCTAGAATAGAATTGGAAAAAAAAATTAGGACTGTTTTGATATTTTTCTTTGATTTATATTAGTGCGCTAGTTCCAGCCTTGCAAACATTAAATTGAAAGAATGTGCAAGTTTACTTGTTATGACTAAAATATCAAAATTAGAAGTTCAAAATCCAACAAGGGCTAAATTATTTCTAGTCGAAGTCCATCGTAGCTCAGCTCGTGGACTTCCATTCAACGCAAAGTAGAGAACAAGATTAGAAGAGTGTCAATGTTACTGTGCAGAAGTCCCAGTTATGCAATTATCAAACCAATAAAAAAAGTATTTTATATTCCATGTATTCCCCATTAGTTTGATAACAAGTTTCGACATATCATGAATATTAAAATCTCTTAATGCATCATATTAACATGTTAGAATTTACTCTCCTATTTCTAATTAAGATTGTAAACCCATGTCAAATCATCGTCTTCAAAAAATTACAATTACCATTAAATCAAACCGGACAAAAAGGTGTTTTTTAGATTCATATTGTTTTAAAATTAGGATTTTTGTTTATATCTACTTTCATAAACATACCAAAAAAGACTGGTATCATTTGGAAAAACCACTTAATTATTCTCAATTTTGATGTGAAACTACGAAGAAATCTTTTCAAGATCCTCCTATACAATGATGTACTAAAAAAAAACGAGAAGGGATACTTGGCTAATCAATAGTGGTCTGCCTTTGAAAATTCACAATTTTTGTCGATAATAGCAACTTACGTATCACATATCATTTTGTAACCTTCTTTACAAAACATAATTTCCATTTTTGTTGTCGCAAGTAATATAGATCCCATGATTTCTATTTATCCACAAAAAAAATAGCATGCTGCCTAAGTTAATAGTACATCTCTTTTTCTATTATTTATAAATTACATAATGAGTCAAAACTTATAATTAATATGGGCATAATTTTCTTTTTGATGGTCATTAGTCCTTTCGATCATGACTTGTAATTTTCCATGAAAATTAAGAACCTACCCAAGTTGATAACCTAGTTTTTATGCTATTAATAATAATATTGTGACAGCTTGAATTTTCAGATTTCGTTTTCGATTAAATAAATCGGGCCTTTCGTTGACGCATCGGTAGTGCTATTCTCTGAGCTGATCACTCATGAAATAACTAGACTATCTGGAGAAGCCATTAATGGATTTTAACGCAATAACCTTGAGAATTAGACCAGGAATTGACTGTTCGACCGTGTTGATCTGCAAGAGTCATTATGGCACCGTCAAAAATCGATCAAAGATCGGAAATAGGTTGATTCGATAGAGATATGCGATTAGTGTGTGGGTGATTCCACCTAATTGCAAAATTCTCGTGGAACGGCACTAGATCGATTTTTCTGTCATTTTCCGTACCCGATGTCCGTATTTGAAACATTGAAATTTTCACGACAACCAAGAGTCGTCAATGTGTTGAAGATGTACGTTGTGACTCGGGATAAATCGATCACGGGTCAATTGCACCAAAAATTTCTAAAAGTTACCCGATAAACTAGATCACGCTAAAGTCACGTCAAATTAAAATTAACCATGAATTTGAACCCGATTTCAAAAATTGAAAGTTCTGTCATGTCACGATCTATTTTAGGAACGTCGACTCATCCTCCGAAGAATTTTCGGAGATTCCAAGATTTTTATGGAAAATCAATTCGGACGTCATGAAAAATTAACGGAAATTCGGATGGGCTTAATTGAAGGAAATTTGGACTTCCAAGCCGAACCTCTGAGTGTTGGGGACTTGTAGAAAATTGCATGGGATTTTTCTTCATCGAAATTGGACCTCGATTTGGAGAAATCGGAGAGGAAATTGAAATTCTATTAAGTAAAATTGGAGGCCGGTTTATTGATTGGAATTTTGACTTCAATTTAGTTAATTAATGGGATTTAAATTGTGGAAACTATTAGGGGGACAATGCATTCAATTAGAGGGATAACACTCTTGACTTCGCCCCCTCCTTGACTTCCTTTGCGCGGTTCCCCCCCCTAGCTGTCTTCATCTCTCTCGAAGTCGACCTCTCCCTCACAGCCTCTGCTTCTCTTCCACTTTTCCTTCGCTACTCCACTGAATTTTCCCCTGCCAAGCCACCCCTCATTTCTCATTTCCCTCGCACCAGCACTCACGCTTTCTACCCCATCTCTCCACTCACATGCTGCCTTCTTACTGAGCTGACCACCATCATCATTGACCAAACAATTATCTTGTAGCTCCACCGAATTACCCCCTCCCCTCACTGCCGCGCGTCTTTCACCCCGCTAGCATGTCTCTTGGTCAACATCCCACCACCAAGCGCTGGTTTCGTTGACCCTCAGCTCCTTCGCATGCCTGCAACCTGACCCCACAATCTCCTCCCTCGTTCACAACATCCCAACAGCGAAGCAGCATCACCGTCCACGTTCCTTGTTCCCCTCAACCCGAAGCAGTTGCTCCTTCGCCATTAGTCTTCACGAAGTGGCCCACGACCAGCTAATCGTGTCTTCGGCCCAACATTTTCCTTTTCTTTTTGCTCGGCCGAGCAGTTGGGCCATTTGAAGCCCACGAAAAATTGCCGCAGCCCAAGAAGCCAACAGCTCCATTTAAGCCCACAACTCAGCCAAGTTTTGGGCCTGGTTCAGCAGCCCATAAAATTTACTTGTTCAGCCCAGTCTTGAAGCCCGCGAAGTAGCCCAAGCCCAACACCAAGCCCAGCAATTGTTGTGGGCTTGCAAGACTTTTTGGCCCGGTCCGAGTGTCCGTCGACACTGTCGGAAATTTGGATTTCGGCCGCCGTCGCGCCGTCGTCGCGGTGAACCGATTTCCGCAATAAACCGATGAGTTTATGCACTAAACTCTTCTTAGTAGGCTAATGACGTTTAAGGGGTGTTTAGATTTATTTAAGTGTAATTAGTTTAATTATTAGTTTAGTTAGTTAAATTAGGTTAGTTAGATTATTTAATTAGGTGGTTAGAAATTATAGTTAGATAGATTAGTATGTGGTTATATAGTTAGGGTGCTTAGAATAATTTATTTAGCTCAATAGGTGGTTAGATTAGAATTATTTAGCCTAAGTTAGCATTTTTAGTATTTAATGTATTTATGTAATTAATTTTAGTAATTAGTTAATTATTAAATTTTTTTGGATATTAGACCGGGATAGCTGGTGATCGGAATTTCGTGCTGATTGCAATGGTGTGGTTAATTCTTGCAATTGAGTGGTAAATTTTGTAAATTGAGTGCTAATTGGATTTTTAGACATTTATTCCAAAAATTTATAAAATTCAATATTTATTCAGAAAATCTCGAGTGTCGAGTTTTAACACCGAAAAGGGTTTTATATACTATACAAACTAGTGGGATTTTCAAAGAAGGTTATGAATTTTCCGAATCCAATCTGACCATGTACCCACACACGACTATTTTCACCGGGTGTTTTTAATACGGAGAAAAT
Source organism: Eucalyptus sp. ANBG9806169 (assembly GCA_014182395.1). Classification (NCBI taxonomy): domain Eukaryota; kingdom Viridiplantae; phylum Streptophyta; class Magnoliopsida; order Myrtales; family Myrtaceae; genus Eucalyptus; species Eucalyptus sp. ANBG9806169. The sequence goes on from CM024573.1 coordinate 11,741,551, forward strand.
AGGCCAGGATCACTATTTTAATTGAGGCATTTGAGTGCAATGCATAGTGTCTTGGGCCGAGATTGATTGATCGTGTTTTGGTTAAGAGAACCCGTCCCCGAACTGTGTCGGATGAACGTTACCCTATATGGGATACCCATTTATTGGAATTTGGGTTGCAGTAGAGACTAGACCTATACTCCTTCGAGAAAGTCGTCTTAGAGGGACGTAACCGTGCTCAATGGGGTGGGACAATGCCTAGCTACGCCAGTATATCCCCGAACTTCTAGTAGGCGCCCTAGAGTGGGCGAAATTATCAATTGGAACGCATGTTGAGTGGAATAGATGTGCCGGATTATGGGACAAAATTGTGTGACATGGTATGTGACGTGTCATAATGATTTGGCCCTATAATCATGACCCATATGATTTATTGAGTTGAATAATGTGTTTCAATTGTTGTGTGTATCAATTTTATGCATGAGGTATATGAATTGTGCTGACCTGCAGGGTGGATCTGAGGCGAGGTGAGTCATCTGTGCTAATTGTATGATTGTTTGGTTAGGGCACCTCTAGGCGTATTTCCCTCCCAATCGGGGTTTAGAGCGTGAACTCATTAAGATTTATATCTTACCCTGTCGTGGACTGAATTTTCAAGATCGCAGAGTGGTGGATCTGGAACCTAGCTGAGTGGACCTGGGGAGTAGGTCAGTTAGGTCAGCTTCTTTTTGGAGAACCATCTTTTGTAGACTTTTAGTTGACGACGGGTTTATAAAAGCATGTTTGTTTGTGAATCTGTTGTCCTGCTTTTCTATCTCGAGATGGTTATTGTCAGGGGATTTATTATTCGCTTCCGCATGTGCAATAAAATGAAAGGGGTCGGTGACTCGTCCTAGGAAGTCGCAAAATATTATCGATCAGAGAGGGATGGGCATGCGCTCGGGGTTCGGGGCATGACATCCCCGTTTAGTGGTATCCGAGCGAAGTTAGTGTTTGAGTGATAAGGTGCGATGGGTTATTGGGATCGTTAGTAGGAATGACCTCTATTTTTATGTCGACACATGTGATTTATAGCTGTTTGGTAGATTGTTTGTGGGATCACTCAGTTTCTAATTATGTATGGAATTGGAAACATGTTTTGTAGAAAGTCTACATCATGAGTGATTTGGAGCCGAGGACTCCTAGGAAGAGAACCATAGCATTTGTGACTCGGGCTAGGACACCGACAAGGGCCGATGCCTGAGGTGGCCGAGGTAGAGTGTCAGGCTGAGGCTAGCGCAAGTGGAGTAGCACCACTTCCGGTTGGTGCTGTGGTAGCAGCCCCTGGTGATCCAAGAGTGGATGGGATCATGTAGGCGCTCGAAGTTATGGGAGCGCGGATGGAGCAACAGCTCAGAATCAAGCTGCCGCTGCCACTACTTCAACCATTGCTATTGTAGCCGCTACTACTACTGCCAATGCTGTTGTTGCTGCAGCAGTCGCCGCCGCATCTGTTGCCACCCCTGCCGCCGCACCTACTGACGTACTTGCTGAGGTTCCACCTGGGAACGTGGCCACTAGGAGGCCGATGAACAAACTGGTAGAACAGTTTCTAAAGTTAAATTTGCCAAGGTTCAATAGTATAGGAGATCCCGAGGTTGCAGCCCTCTGGATCCAGGAGTTGGAGAATGCCTTTGCATTGCTAATGTGCACCGAGGCAGAGAAGGTCGTCCTTGCAGTCTACCAACTGAAGGGGATTGCAAGCACATGGTGGAGAGCCACTACAAGAACAATTTTTCTTGAAGGTGTGGTTTCGAAGTGGAACGCCTTCGTTGAGGTTTTCAATAGTAAGTACTTCTCTGACAGTGCTAGAGAAATGAAGATGGCAAAATTTCAGCGCCTCCGCCAAGGTGCAATGACAGTAGACCAATATGAGGCGAAGTTCGCTGAACTATCGCAGTATGCTCCTGAACTGATCGAGAATCCGGTGAACCAAGCCAAACGATTTAGGGATGGACTCAGACCAAAAGTGAAAAGTCCGCTGGTGCCATTCAATTTGAAATATTACAATGATCTGTATGAACGGGCCCAGCTGATCGAAAGAGACCATAATGAACGAGCCACCGCATTTGGGTCACAATTTGGATCAAATCAGGATGGAAATCGGTTTGGGAAGAGACCGATGACTGGAGGGAGATATCCTGTTCCACGCAATAGGAAGGGTGGGATAGGAAAGTCAGCAAACCAAAATGGAGTGTGTCGTGCTTGCAGGAGACGACATGGATCAGCCCCGTGTCCTGCTAGGACGGGTGCTTGTTTTGTGTGTGGCCAGTAGGGTCACATGGCCAGGAATTATCCCAGGAGACGGATGGGACCACTACAGTTCCCGTCACTAATGAATCAGAACCAAGGACTTCTGCCTTCGAGTGCACAACAAGGTGGACTACTAAGACCTCCAGCTCAAGGAATGACATATGCCATCACTAAAGGACATGCTGAGGATGCACATAATGTAATTATAGGTACTGTTTCATTGAATGACCATGTTGCTTATGCTTTATTTGACCCTGGTGCAACCAATTCATTTATAGCTAAGCAGTATGTTAAGTTGGTAGGATTGATTCCTGAGTTATTGGAGTCAGTGGTCAGTATATCAACACCATTAAAGGATAAGGTGTTATTTACTATGGGTTGTCCTGGTTGCACGTTAGCGATTGGTGAGCGAGAGGGGAAGATAGACTTGATAGTCCTAGCCATGTATGACTTTGATATGATAATTGGCATGGACTGGCTCACCAAGCAACGAGCAAAGCTAGATTGTTATCGCGAGGCGATTCAGTTTAACCTGGTAGAGGGTGAGAGTTTCGAGTTTATTGGGAGTCAAGCAGGACCCTCGATTTCCCTAATATCGTCGCTAGAGAAAACCCGGTTGTTAGACAAGGGTTGTCAATGTTACTTGGCAACTGTCGTGGATACGACAGTTGAGGAGCTGAAGATCGAGGACATTGCAGTAGTTCAAGAATTGCCAGGTTTGCCGCCAGAAAGAGAGATAGAGTTTGTGATTGAGTTAGCCCCCGAGACAGAGCCAATTTCTAAGGCTCCTTACCGGATGGCATTATCTGAGCTGAAAGAACTGAATGTGCAGATGCAAGAATTGTTGGATAAGGGATTCATACGTCCCAGTGCATCACCTTGGGGAGCACCAGTTCTGTTCGTGAAGAAGAAGGATGGTTCGTTGCACCTGTGCATCGACTACCGTCAACTCAATCAGGTGACGGTCAAGAACAAGTATCAATTGCCAAGGGTCGATGACTTGTTTGATCAGTTACAAGGAACGTCGATATTTTCAAAAATCGACCTGAGGATGGGATATCATTAGCTGAGGATTAGGAAAGAAGACATTCCAAAGTCGGTGTTTCGTACTCGATACGGTCGTTATGAGTTCACTGTAATGCCGTTTGGACTGACGAACGCCCTAGCTGCTTTCATGGATTTGATGAATCGAGTGTTCAAGGAATACCTAAATTAGTTCGTGGTTGTGTTCATCGATGATATCTTGGTGTACTCGAGAAGTTCAGAGGAGCATGAAGGGCATTTGAGATTGGTACTGCAGACTCTAAGGACTCATGAGTTGTATGCTAAATTTAGCAAGTACGAGTTTTGGTTGACTCGTGTTGCTTTCTTAGGTCATGTGATTTCAAGCGAAGGAATCTCTGTGGACCTGACCAAGATTGAAGTAGTAATCAACTGGCCAAGACCGATAATAGTGACAGAGATCAGAAGTTTTTTGGGTTTAGCAGGGTATGACAAAAGGTTCGTGGAAGAGTTTTCAGCGTTAGCGTTGTTAGAACTAGTACGAGCACCTAGAGGGGTGTGAATAGGTGATTAAGATGATTTTATAAAACGTAACAGAATATATAGATGTTTTATTGGATGATGGACTAAGAGATTGAAAACAATAATCGATGTATGAGAAAGCAATGTAAAGTAAAAGGATTATGGATAGAGAATCAAGACTCCAAGTTTATAGTGGTTCGGCTTAGACCAAGCCTACGTCCACTCTCCCGCACAGACAGCCCACTGGTTGGATTTCACTAAGTATCAAAAAGAGAATTTACAGTCTCACGCCCTTGATTCCATAGTGTAGAGACTCTACTACACTTCCTCAAGGTCTCACCAAACTTCAGTCTCTCTTTTGATTACAAGTATAGCTCGATGAATAAGATCACAAAAGAACAAAGAGATTCAGACTTTGAAATTCTTCTATCTGACACTCTTGAACAAATTGAGCGTCTCCCTTAAATACTTCTTCATGCCTTCATTACCGTTGGCACCTTCCAAAGAAGTTCTTCCAATCAACCCGTTGGACAGAATCAATTTAGAGAGATATCAAGCTCCTCAAGGAAAATGACGATAGCCCAACAATCTTGCTCGCCCATACAATCAGGATCTCGGTTTCCATAAGTAGAACCTTCCAAGTATAAATTGCGGATCTAGAAAATCTAGATTATTCGAATACGAATAAAAGATCTTGAAGTGCTAATTCTAGTCGTGAGATATTCCATAACCGTTAGAATCAAAACCATACTTGAATTGATTAGAATAGGACTTTAACTTCGTGGTCCGGAAACTGTCCATGAGAGTAGACTTTGAAACTTGAGTCTGGAGGTCTTCAGACTTTGTTAGTAGAGTCTGCAAGTCTTTAGACTAGACTGATGGAAATGTTTTGTCGACTTCAAAACACCTTAAGAGGATTTTTCTAACAATCTCCCCTTTTTTGATGGTGACAAAACTTTCCTGTAAATTTGGATACTATCGCCCTGCAATACAACATTTAAGCTAGCAATGATATCTCATAATAGCTTAGGATAAAGATAATGACAGATCTGCATCCACAGAAAACAAGTTAGTCCTGTACAGATATTTATCAGTTATCTTTATCTAAATTAATAGCATAGCTTAAGATATTGCAATAATAAGCAAGCAATCCAAAGTTCAAGTCAGTCCAAAAATCCAAACAAAAGATAAAGTCAATCACAACCACATCAAAAAATTGAATCCAAGGTATGTTCAAAAGTTGAAAGTTGAAAAATCTGCAAAAACTTCTCCCCTTTTTGTCAGCATAAAAAGGTGAAAAAGTCAAGATGCTCTAGAAATGCGAACGAGCTGAAAATCTCCCATTGACTTGACAGTGTCCTACAGCTTCTTCAAATCCTCTTGCAATTGTGCTAGAGTCGTGCCTTTAGCAGTTGCCTGAATCTGAAGATGAATATTTCGAATTTGATCTTGCAAAGAGATGAACATGGCACGATTCTCATTCTGCAGAGTCTGAAATTCGCATCCTAATGCATAAACCTAACCTTTAAGCTCCAAAAGAATTTCAAGCACTCTTTCAAAGTTTCCTGATTTTTCAGTTTGTGTGCTTGCTTCAGCATGGTTAGATTGTGGAATAAAGCCAGTTGATCGAACATCAGCATGAAGATCAACATTTGGAGATGATGCCTCAAGGTCTTCTTCAAGAAATTGAGAGGCATAGACATCCTCTGCACCACCAGGAGAACGACTGACACTTACACTTGTAAAAGTTAAAAGAGGAATACTTTCTCTAGGAACATCTTCCCCCTGTTTTGGTGCCTTCGGTGGAGAGAAGTATTCTTCTTGTTGAGATGCTTCTTCGGTGTCATGATGTTCTTGAGCCTCCTTTTCTCTTGGAGAATCTCCATGACCTTCTTACGCAGGTTGTTCTTACGTCCGCATCCGTGAGTTTGTTCTTTTTTGTGTCTTCTTCTTCTTCCTTTCCTCAAAGATTCCTTCTCCTGATTCCCTTTCTCAGTCTCTTCTCCGACTTGATGTTCTTGTTCTGCTGACTTAGGAACAAGATGCTGGGAAACAAAAGCAAAGATAGGAATATCATCCTCATCATCTTCATCTTGTAAGATGATTGCTCGCCTTCTTTTGGTAGGACCAGTCATGGGATCTTTTCCTTTTCTCTTTGCAGCAGTTGAGTCTTGTTTGGCTTTGACAGGGGTTTTCACCTTGAACCGCTCTAGCTTCTTGCTAAGTTCTTTCAGATGCATCTTCGTAATCATTTTCAGCCCAATTACCATTTGATCAATGGTTCTCACACACAGAATGTTGGGAGGCTGAATATTCAAATGTCTGAATAAACGAGAGATGAGAGCAGAATAAGGAAGTTTGCCCTTGTCCTTTGCCATGGACCTATACATGTGAAACATGATGGTATGAGGCAAGGAAAACTTATGACCGATCTTGATGGCATACATCAATTTTGCTTCGGAATGTGAGACATCTGTCTTAGATGTTGACTTGGGTCTGAGATAGTTAATCACAATCTTATGAAACAGAATGTTTGATGCACTCATCCTCAGATACGAGAGGCATCCTTCTACGATTCTATCTTTTGCAAGCTCCAAAGTTGCATGGCTAACAGACATCGAAATAGATTGGAAAGCTCATCTTTCCACACCAATAACGTCAGCAAGAGTATCTACGTCAGCCACATACTCCTTATCTCTCACGCTGAATGAAAAACTGTTCGCATCAAGAAAATTAAGATTCAAATAAAAATATGCGGTCAATTCAGAATGTGCAGCCTCTAACTCAGTACAGAATCGATCAAGTTGAAGTTTCTCAAATTTCTCTCTTAGATTGATGTTTAACAGATCGAGAAAATCAAAGTCTACAGTTCTTGGGTTCATAACCCACGCTTGACAACTTAGAATAAACCTTTTTATGTTCCTCCGACCGAAACAATTCTTCCCTCTTTCCTCGAAGATTTGCAGCCACACCCATTCTTGGCTTAAAATGCACGAACATTTTCTCATCATCATCTTTCCCTTCAGGCTAATTTACACCACCAAATCGTGGATCACTTGGAAAGTTAGCAAAAGTCTTTGCCGTTGTTCCAATAGGAACAACACCCGAACGTTCCATCACACTTAGAAAATGAGTCTCATTCTTATAGCCCTTTTCTTTTAAAAACTCATCAATAAACGTCATTGCAGAACCCCCTTCTTTCGGAGCGAGTAAAGCCTGTAAGTGAATGCGGGCTTAAGAGATCTTACTTGGTTCTATATCCTCGATGATGTTTTCCTCTGCATGTTGAGGGTCACGATCATGTGATCTAGCAGGAGAGGAAGTGCGCGGTTGAGAATGTTGATGCACCTGTCCACTTGGAGAGCTCCTTCTTCGGTAAGATCGAAGTGCGTAGGCCCCTCACGCAAACCTTGTGTTCCCCTGCTTGCAATTCTTGATGACTTTCTTTGATGCGACATTGTCACTGTCTTTGAGAGAATTTTCACACTCGTATCGCAAGAAATGTGAGAGCTTTAAGAGTTGAACTTTCGAAAGAAACTTTCAGAGAGTGAGAATTTGTGCTCTAGGGTTTTTAGGTAAAAAGAGAAGAGGAAGAAAAACTGTATAAAAGGCAATCGATACGGGGTATATGAAATGTCACAAAAAGGAAAAAATAAAAATGCCTTTTCAAAATAACTGCCTTATTAAAATGGATAACCGTCTTTTTCAAAAAGATAACTGCCTTAATAATATCAATTAGAGTTTAACAAGCGATCTTACCTTTTTGAGATGTCAGGTTAAACGAATAAATGTACTGTAATTGAAATAACTTACAGTCGTAACCTTTGGTCTTCTGAGTCTGAACTTTTGAGTCTAATTCTTTTCAGATTTAGTTCCCGAGTATGAGCTTCAACAGTCTTCAAGAGATAAAATGTTGAGTCTTGAACAAATAGACTCAAATAAACTTTTCTCAAGCGGCTTTGTGAAAATGTCTGCCAGTTGATTCTTTGAGTCGATAAACTGTATCAGGACTTCTCTATTTTGAACATGATCTCTTATAAAATGATGTCGAATCTCTATATGTTTTGCTCTTGAGTGAAGAATTGGATTCTTTGTAAGATTGATTGCAATGGTATTGTCACATTTGATCTCGGTACAAGAGTCTTCGATACCAAAGTCTCGTAGTTGTTGTTTTATCAAAAGTATTTGAGAACAGCAACTTCCAAGAGCTACATATTCTGCTTCAGCTATTGAAAGAGCTACGGTACTTTGCTTCCTTGAAAACCAAGATACTGCCCTGTTACCGAGTAATTGACAAGTGCTAGAAGTGCTCTTTCTATCAACTCCGCAACCTGCAAGATCTGTGTCTGAATATCCAAGAAGAGTAAAGTCTCATTCTTTGGGATACCATAGACCAAGCTTAGCAGTAGTTGCAACATATTTAAGGATACGTTTAGCAGCACTTAGATGAGATTCTTTAGGATCCGATTGAAACCTAGCACAAATGCAAACACTAAATAATATGTCAAGTCATGATGCAGTAAGATAAAGAAGTGAACCAATGATACTCCTGTATAGTTTTTGGTCGACTTTCTTTCTTCCTTCATCTTTGTCTAGCTTCAAAGAATTTGACATTGGTATGTTAGTCTTTTTGCAATTCTCCAAACCGAACTTTTTAACAATTTTTTTTGCATATTTTTCTTGATGAATAAAGATTTCTTCTTTCAGTTATTTCACTTGTAAACCAAGGAAGAAGGATAGTTCACCCATCGTGCTCATCTCGAATTCATCCTGCATAGACTTAGAAAATTTCTTGCACAAAGTCTCATTAGATGATCCAAATATAATATCATCAACATAAATTTGAATAAGTAAAAAGCTTTTACCTTCATTTTTAATAAATAATGTAGTATCTACATTTCCTTTAGTGAAACCACTTTGAATTAAAAAGTTACTTAACCTTTCATACCAAGCTCGAGGAGCTTGTTTTAATCCATATAAAGCCTTCTTCAGTCTGAACACTGAGTCTGGTTTATTTGAATATTCAAATCCAAGAGGTTGTTCCACATAGACTTCTTCTTGGATAAATCCATTCAGGAATGCGCTTTTGACATCCATTTGGAATAACCTGAAATTCTTATAGCATGCAAAAGCAAGTAATAATCTAATTGCTTCTAATCTTGCTACAAGAGCGTAAGTCTCGTTATAGTCTATCCCTTCTTCTTGCGTGTATCCTTTAGCCACGAGTCTTGCTTTGTTTCTTGTCACTTTGCCTTTCTCATCGACTTTGTTCCTGAAAACCCATTTAGCTCCAATAACAGATTTACCTTTTGGTTTAGGAGTTAATTCCCAAACGTCGTTAATGCTGAATTGTCTGAGTTCTTCTTGCATTGCTTCAATCCAGCTTTCATCAACTAAGGCTTCTTCTATATTTTTAGGTTCTATTTCAGAAATAAGCGCCACAGCACTAGAATCTTCTCGCCTTTTGGATCTTGTTCGAATTCCCTCATTAACGTTTCCAATAATGAGTTCTTCGGGATGACTAGACTTGTGCTTCCGATTATTTGGACAGTCGATAGGTTGTTGATCTTTTTCTTGAGTTGATTCTTTATCAACAACTTGTTGTCTCGCTTTACTGGATTTTGAATTGCTTCAAAGGAGGTAGACCTTGTGGAGTCAAGAGCAGGTTCTGATTCTTCATCCTGATTTGTCTGAATTTGTGGAGAGTCTTGAAATTTGACGTTCATTGATTCTTCCACAGTCTGAGTCTTCTTGTTGAATACTCTGTAGGCTTTGCTTGCAGTTGAGTACCCAAGAAAGAATCATTCATCCGATTTGTCTTCAAACTTACCAACTCGATCATTTGCATTTTTCAGGATAAAGCATTTACAACCAAATACTTGAAAATATGAAACAATTGGTTTCTTACATTTACAAATTTCATAAGGAGTTTTCTCAAGAATTGGCCTTAAAAATACTCTGTTAATAATATAGCAAGCAGTGGAAACGGCTTTAGCCCAAAACCGTGAAGAAATATTACTTTCAATTAAAAGAGTCATTGCCATTTCTTGTAAAGATCTATTCTTTCTTTCCACAACCCCATTATGTTCTAGTGTATATGGAGAGGATAATTTATGTTGAAAACCAAATTCATCACAAAATTTAGCAAAGACTTGATTTTCAAACTCACCTCCGTGATCTGTACGAATGCTTGAAATAGTGTGACATTTTTCATTCTGCACTTTCTTAGCAAATTTTGAAAAGTGAGAGAAAGTCTCAGACTTACTTGCAAGAAAGTAGACCAAAGTAAATCGTGAATAATCATCTAGTATTACTAGGCAAAACTTTTTTCCACTAATGCTTTGAGTTCTCGTGGGTCCAAAAAGATCCATATGCAGAAGCTGCAGTACACGATTAGTGGAAACTTTATTTATTAGTTTAAAAGAATTTCTAACATGTTTTCCCAGTACGCATGGTGTGCATAGATCAGAGTTTAAGTAATTGAGAATAGGTAATCCTCGAACAAGCTTCTTGGAAGAGATTTTGGCAATTTTCTTCATGTTGATATGGCCAAGCTTTCTGTGCCATAGATTAGCTTCATCTTGTATTGATATTAAGCATTGTGATCTTTCTTGATTCACATCCAAAAGATAGATATTCACATGTCTTCGTCCAGTAAAAGATTGAGAGAAGTCTTTACTGATTCCTGAGCACGTTCCTTCCTAGAAGTTGATCTTGAATCCAGCATCGCACAATTGGCTTATACTAAGCAAATCGTAATTTAATCTTTCCACCAAGGAGATATTATTGATTGATAGACTTCCAATTTTTACTGTACCGCGACCAATAATCCTTCCTTTGTTGTTACCACCAAAAGAAACTTTTCCTCCATCTATCTGAACAAGTTTTATGAAGCAACCTGAATCTCCTATCATATGTCTTGAGCAGCCACTATCTAAATACCATTTAATCTTCCTTTTGATAGTGACTTGCATTTAAGAGAAAATTCAAGCTTTCTTTGGTACCCATATCATTTTGGGTCCAGTTGAGTTAGAGCAATAAATAGTCTTTGCCCAATCCCTTTTAACAGGTCTCCAAACCAAAGGGCATTCTTTCTCAAAATGTTCTGAGCTTTGACACTTTGAACATCTGAGAGCATTTCGGCCAACAGGTTTTACAAAGACTTTTTGAAAATGATTTTTATAAACAACTTTTGTTGGTCTTTGTTTGATTCTTTCCTTCACCTTTGGAAAATCAATTAGTGGAATAATTTCAGAAGTCATAACGAGACCTAATTTATCAAAGTAGGGTCTTTGTATCGAAATAATCTTATCCAATTTTCCAAAACCATTTGAAAACCTTTTTGAGATGTTTGAAATATCATTTTTCAAATGAGTATTTTCTTTGGAAACAGAGTCTGAGTTTTCTTTCAAGATAGTAAAGTTCTTATCTAAATTTTCAAACTTTTCTTTCCAAAATTTCTCCTGTTGCTTCAATGTAGAATTCTCCCTTTTTTAATTCGGAGATCCTCTCAAGAAAGATTTTGAGACAAGACATAGTTCATCAATATATTTCGAAACTTTGACAGGAATTTTTAGATTACTTACCTCAAGCTCACATCCGAGTCTCGTATCTCTGTCTCAAGGTCTAAGTCCGAATCAGATTTTGCCATTAAACAAATGTTGGCATAATCATCATTACTTTCCTCACATTCAGTATCACTCCAAGTCTCTGCTTTGAGTGTCTTTCTGTATTTCTCAGCCTTTCCTTTCATTTTCCTTAACAAAAGACAGTTGGGTCTGATGTGTCCCTTTTTCTTACATTCAAAGCAAGTCACTTCTTTGTTGGAATCATCTTCCTCAGTTGATTTGTTCCGAAACCTTTGTGAGCTTTGTTTCTTCCAATTGAATTTTCTTCCCTTTCTGTTCAGCTTTTTGAATCTTTTTATCATGAGTGCCAGTTCTTCATCATTAAGATCTTCTTCGGAGTCTGTAGCATCATAATAGTCATTAGACTTTAAGGCAATAGACTTCTTACCTTTTTCAATCTTCTTCTTCGTTGGTGTGCTCTACTTCGTAAGACTGAAGAGTTCCAATCAATTCGTCTACAGAGAGTGGTGCAATTCTTTGTGTTTCCCTTATCGAAGTCTTTATATAATTCCAGTCCTTAGAGAGTCCACGCAGCAGTTTGTTGACCTTCATATGTCCTGAGATTGGATGTCCCTGATATTCTAGACCATTCACAATTTCAGTAAAACGGCTAAACATGTCAGTTATTAATTCTCCTGATCTCATCTTGAAAACTTCATATTGTCCCAAAAGAATATTGATCCTTGTCTCTTTCACTCGATCAATTCCTTCATAGGTAATGTGTAGCCTATCCCAAACTTCTTTTACTATATCACAAAAGGATATTCTGTTATACTCAGTAGGAGATAAAGCACAATATAAGGAATAAATAGCCCTAGCATCAAGAGTTTGTCTCTTGGTTATTTCTTCTTGAGTCATCTCGATAGGAGCAGCAACTTCTTTTCCTCTCTCTGATTTTGATACAGCAATAGGAATGATTCCTTTGTCTACTACTTCCCATTCCAAGGGATCTTTCGATCTTAGGAATGCTTTCATCTTGTTTTTCCATATGCTATAGTCTTTTCCATCAAAGTATGGAGGTCTAGTGTTGCTTTAACCTTCAACCAACCCTGTAGGCAACATACTAGCCATAGATCTTTAACTCAGAAGTAAAAACACTTCTAATAAATGAGTACACAAGCTCTGATACCAATTGTTAGAACTAGTACGAGCACCTAGAGGGGGGTGAATAGGTGATTAAGATGATTTTATAAAACGTAACAGAATATATAGACGTTTTATTGGATGATGGACTAAGAGATTGAAAACAATAATCGATGTATGAGAAAGCAATGTAAAGTAAAAGGATTAGGGATAGAGAATCAAGACTCCAAGTTTATAGTGGTTCGGCTTAGACCAAGCCTACGTTCACTCTCCCGCACGGACAGCCCACTGGCTGGATTTCACTAAGAATCAAAAAAAGAATTTACAATCTCACGCCCTTGATTCCACGGTGTAGAGACTCTACTACACTTCCTCAAGGTCTCACCAAACTTCAGTCTCTCTTTTGATTACAAGTATAGCTCGAAGAATAAGATCAAAAGAACAAAGAGATTCAGACTTTGAAATTCTTCTATCTGGCACTCTTGAACAACTTGAGTGTCTCCCTTAAATACTTCTTCATGCCTTCATTACCGTTGGCACCTTCCAAAGAAGTTCTTCCAATCAACCTGTTGGACAGAATCAATTTAGAGAGATATCAAGCTCTTTAAGGAAAATGACGATAGCCCAACAATCATGCTCGCCCATAAAATCAGGATCTCGATTTCCATAAGTAGAACCTTCCAAGTATAAATTGCAGATCTAGAAAATCTAGATTATTCGAATACGAATAAAAGATCTTGAAGTGCTAATTCCAGTCGTGAGATATTCCATAACCGTTAGAATTAAAACCATACTCGAATTGATTAGAATAGGACTTTAACTTCGTCAGTCTGGAAACTGTTAATGAGAGTAGACTTTGAAACTTGAGTCTAGAGGTCTTCAAACTTCGTCAGTAGAGTCTGCAAGTCTTCAGACTAGACTGATGGAAATGTTTTGTCGACTTCAAAACACCTTAAGAGGATTTTTCTAACAAGCGTCGCCTATGACTCGACTCTTAAAGAAGGAAGAGAAGTTCATATGGACAGACAAGTGCGAGCGTAGTTTCCAAGAGCTTAAGGAAAAGTTGACTACCACACCAGTGCTAACTATACCATCTGGTCCTGGAGGATTCGAGATCTATAGTGATGCGTTATTTAGAGGATTGGCTTACGTGCTGATGCAACATGGCAGGGTTGTTGCATACGCCTCCCGTCAATTGAGACCTCATGAGCAGAATTACCCGACGCATGACTTAGAACTTACAACAATCATTTTTACTCTGAAGATTTGGAGACATTACTTGTGTGGAGAAAGATTCCAGATCTTCCTTGACCATCAAAGTCTTAGGTATCTATTCTCTCATAATGAGTTAAATATAAGACAGCGTCAATGGATGGAACTCCTAAAGGACTATGATTGTGATATTCTGTATCACCTAGGAAAAGCGAACAAGGTCGCAGATGCACTGAGTAGGAAGTCTTCAGTTGCTCATACATTGATTAAGAAGTGGAACTTAATCGAGAGAGCTCGAGATTCAGTTTTCAAGTTTGAGGTAGGCCACCTTTCAAATCTTATGGCCACCCTCAAAATTGAGCCGGAAGTGCATATAAGAATTAAGACACTTCAACCGACAGATCCAGATGTTTAGAAAATCCTGCAAGAGGATACCGAGAAGAGAAAAGCTAACTTTCAGATTTCTAAGGATGGAACCTTGAAATTCTAAGGACGATTGATTGTACTCGACGATGTGGAGTTTAGAGAGGATATTTTATCAAAAGCTCATCATAGCAGTTACAGCATTCATCTTGGTAGTACAAAGATGTATCAGAATCTGGGTCAACACTATTGTTGGTCTGGTATGAAGGTGGACATTGCCAAGCATGTTGCCAAGTGTCTGACGTGTCAGCAAGTAAAAGCACAACATTGTAAGCTGGGAGGATTTCTGCAACCTCTTGAGATTCCCGAATGGAAATGGGAACATATCACAATGGATTTTGTGACTGGCCTACCGAGTAGTCAGAGAGGTAATGACTCTATTTGGGTAGTGGTCGACAAACTGACGAAGTCGGCTCACTTCATTGCGGTACGAAAGGACTTGAGTTTGGATAGACATGCTGAGTTGTACGTGCGTCAGATAGTTCGTCTGCATGGAGTGCCAGTGATGATTACATCAGACCGAGACCCGAGGTTTACAGCTGCATTTTGGAAAAGTCTGCAGAGTGCATTAGGAATGAAGCTGTAGTACAATACGACCTATCATCCTCAGACGGTTGGCTAGTCTGAGAGGACAATTCAAACCCTTGAGGACATGCTGCAAACTTACGTGTTGGATTTCAAGGGAAGTTGGGAAGAACAGCTTCATCTGGTGGAATTTGCCTACAACAATAGCTACCAGCAGAGCATTTAGATAGCTCATTTTGAATCGTTGTATGTGTTAGGACTAGAATTAGCACCTAGAGAGGGGTGAATAGGTGATTAAAGCGATTTCAACAATTTAATCCGAATGAGAGATTAAAGAATTAAAACCAACAATCGCAACAAATGAAAGTAATGAAAAGATAAAAGGATTAGGGATAGAGAATCAAGACTTCAGATTTATAGTGGTTCGGCTTAGACCAAGCCTACGTCCACTCTCTCGCACGGACAGCCCTTCTAGCTTGATTTCACTAAGAATAAAAAAAAAAGTGATTACAGTCTCACGCTCTTTAGTCCACAGTGTAGAAGCTCTACTACACTTCCTCAAGGTCTCACCACAATATGATCTCTCTTTTGATTACATATAACGCTCGAAGAATAAGATCACAAAATAGAAAAGGAGATTCAGACTTTGGAATTCTTCTATCCGGCACCCTTCAACAACTGGAGCATCTCTCTTATATACTTCTTCATGCCTTCAATACCGTTGGCATCTTCCAAAGAAGTTCTTCCAATCAACCCGTTGGACAGAATCAATTAGAGAGATCTCGAGCTCTTTAAGGTAAGTGTTGATAGCCCATCAATCCTACTCGCCCATACAATCGGGATCTTGGTTTCCATAAGTAGATCCTTCCAAATATAAGTTGCGAAATCTTTAGAGAATCTATACATATTCGAATACGAAAATAAGATCTTCTAATGCTGA
The DNA here is from genome assembly GCA_014182395.1 of Eucalyptus sp. ANBG9806169. Taxonomy (NCBI): domain Eukaryota; kingdom Viridiplantae; phylum Streptophyta; class Magnoliopsida; order Myrtales; family Myrtaceae; genus Eucalyptus; species Eucalyptus sp. ANBG9806169. The sequence goes on from CM024573.1 coordinate 11,757,157, forward strand.
ATCCAGTAGAAAGATATTCTCTAGCCGTTAGAGTAAAAAACATATAAGATCAGAATAGAAGTTGGTCTGGAGACTGTCCATGAGGGTAGATTTTGAAATTTGAGTCTTGCTAGCTTTAGACTTTGTCAGTAGAGTCTGTAAATCTTCATACTTTGATCTTCAGACTTTGACAGTAGATTCTGTAAGTCTTCAGACTAGACTGAGGAAAATGTTTTGTCAACTTCAAAATACCTGAAGAGAATTTATCCAACAGTATGGCAAAGCATGCAAAACACCGATATGTTGGGATGAAGTCAGGGAACGAAAAATCACAGGCCTAGAGTTGGTTCAGCAATCAGTGGATGCGGTTGCTGTCATCAGAGACAGATTAAAGACCACTCAGAGCCGCTAGAAAAGCTACGCAGATAAGCATCGGAGACCATTGAAATTTCAAGTTGGTGATCACGTTTTCCTAAAGGTGTCACTAATGAGAGGTACTTCATGCTTTGGCAAGAAAGGAAAGCTGAGTTCGAGGTATGTAAGTCCATTTGAGATTCTAGAAATAATCGGGATCCTAGCGTATCGTCTTGCATTACCGCCAAGATTGGCGCAAGTGCATGACGTCTTTCATGTGTCGATGTTAATGAAGTATGAGCCTGACTCGACCTACGTGCTTAATTTTGAAGAATTGGACGTGGACGACAGAGTGTCGTACGTTGAAAGCTCGGTTCAGATTGTGGATCGCAAGGAGCAGGTCCTGCGCACCAAGACCATCCCATTGGTCAAGGTGGTCTGGCAACACCACGGCACAAAAGGAGCAACTTGGGAAACTGAAGAATCGATGAGATGACTGTACTCCAATCTTTCTGCTTAAAGATTGTAATAGGTTTAAATTTCGAGGACGAAATTTTTATAAGAGGGGAAGAGTTGTGACAGCCTGAATTTTCAAATTTCGTTTTTGATTAAATAAATCAGGCCTTTCGTCGATGCACCGATAGTGCTATTCTCTGAGCTGATCACTCATGAGATAACTAGACTATCTAGGAAAGCCATTAAGGGATTTTAACGCAATAACCTTGAAAATTCTACTAGGAATCGACTGTTCAACCATATTGATCTGCAAGGGTCATTACGACACCGTAAAAAATCGATCAGAGACCGGAGATAGGTCGATTCAATAGAGACATGTAATTAGTGTGTGAGTGATTCCACCTAATTGCAAAATTCTCGTCGAACGACACTAGACCGATTTTTCTGTCATTTCTGTACCCGGTGTCCGTATTTGAAATCTTGAGATTTTCACGACTACCGAGAGTCATCAATGTGTCGAAGATGTATATTATGACTCGGGATAAATCGATCACGGGTCAATTGCATAAAAAATTCCTAAAAGCTACCCAATAAAACAGATCACACTAAAGTCGCATCATATTGAAATTAAATGCGAATTTGAACCCGATTTCAGAAATTGAAAGTTCTGTCATGTCACAATCTATTTTCAGAACGTCGACTCATCCTCGGAAGAATTTTCAGAGATTCCAAGATTTTTACAGAAAATCAATTTGAACGTCATAAAAAATTAACATAAATTCAGATGGGCTCAATTGAAGGAAATTTGGACTTTCAAGCCGAACCTTTGAGTGTTGGGGACTTACAGAAAATTGCATGGGATTTTTCTTCATCGAAACTGGACCTCAATTTGGAGAAATCAGAGAGGAAATTGAAGTTCTATTAAGTAAAATTGGAGGCCAGTTTATTGATTGGAATTTTGGCTTCAATTTAGTTAATTGATGGGATTTAAATTGTGGAAAGTATTAGAGGGGGGGAGGGGACAATGCATTCAATTAAAGGGATAACACTCTTGACTTTGCCCCCTTCTTGGCTTCCTTTGCACGGTTTCCCCCCTAGCTGTCTTGATATCTCTCAAAGCCGACCTCTCCCTCACGGCCTCTGCTTCTCTTCCACTTTTCCTTCGCTACTCCACTAAATTTTCCCTTGCCAAGCCGCCCCTCATTTCTCATTTCCCTCGCACCAGCACTCATGCTTTCTACCCCATCTCTCCACTCACACGGTGCCTTCTCACCGAGCTGACCACCATCATCATTGACTGAGCAATTCTCTTGCAGCTCCACCAAATTACCCCTTCCCCTCACTGTCGCGCGTCTTTCACCCTGCCAGCATGTCTCTCGGTCAACATCCCACCGCCAGGCGCTGGTTTCGTTGACCCTCAACTCCTTCGCACACCTACAACCTGACCCCACAATCTCCTCCCTCATTCGCAACATCCCACCAGCGAAGCAGCATCACCATCGACGTTCCTTGTTCCCCTTAACTCGAAGTAGCTGCTCCTTCGCTGTTGGTCTTCACAAAACGGCCCATGACTAGCCAGCAGTGTCTTCGGCCCAGAAGTTTCCTTTTCTTTTTGCTCGGCCCAGCAGCTGGGCCATTTGAAGCCACGAAAATTGCCACAGCCCAAGAAGCCAGCAGCTCCATTTAAGCCCACAACTCAGCCAAGTTTCGGGCCCAGTTCAGCAGCCCACAAAATTTACTTGTTCAACACAGTCTTGAAGCCCGCGAAGCAGCCCAAGCCCAAGACCAAGCCCAGCAATTACTATGGGCTTGCAAGGCTTTTTGGCCTAGTCCGAGTATCCATCGACGCTGCCGGAAATTTGGTAATGTATTTATATAATTAATTTTAGTAATTAGTTAATTATCAAATATTTTTTGGAAATTAGACCAGGATAGCCGGTGATTGGAATTTCGTGCGATTGCAATGGTGTGGTTAATTCTTGCAATTGAGTGGTAAATTATGCAAATTGAGTGCTGATTGGATTTTTAGACATTTATTCCAAAAGTTTATAAAATTCAATATGTATTCAGAAAATCCCGAGTGTCGGGTTTTAACACCGATAAAGGGTTTTATATACTATATAAACCAGTGGAATTTTCAAAGAAGGTTATGAATGTTCCGGATCCAATCTGATTGTGTACCCACACACGACTATTTTCACCGGGTGTTTTTAATACGAAGAAAAGAGGTCAGGATCACTATTTTAATTGAGGCATTTGAGTGCAATGCACGGTGTCGTGGGTCGAAATTGACTGGTCGTGTTTTGGTTAAGAGAACCCGTTCCCAAATTGTGTGGGATACCCATTTATTGGGATTTGGGTTGCAGTAGAGGTTGGACCTATACTCCTTCGGTAAAGTCGTCTTTAAGAGATGTAATCGTGCTCAATGGGGTGAGACGATGACTGGCTACGCCAGTAGACCCTCGAACTTCTAGTAGGCCGTACCCTAGAGTGGGCGAAATTATCAATTGGAACGCATGTTGAGTGTAATATATGCGCCGGATTATGGGACAAAATTGTGTGACATGATATGGAACGTGTCATAACGATTTGGCCCTATAATCAGGACCCCTATGATTTATTGAGTTGAATAATGCGTTTCAATTGTTGTGTGTATTGATTTTATGCATGAGGTATACGGACTGTGTTGACCTACATGGTGGATCTGAGGCGAGGTGAGTCATCTATGCTAATTGTATGATTGTGTGGTTAGGGAATCTCTAGGCGTATTTCCATCATAATCGGAGTTTAGAGCATAAACTCACTGAGATTTATATCTCACTCCATCGTGGGCTCAATTTTCAGGATCGCAGAGTGGTGGATCTGGAGCATAGCTGAGTGGACCTAGGGAGTAGGTCAGTTAGGTCAGCTTCTTTTTGGAGAACCGTCTTTTGTAGACTTTTAGTTGACGACCTTTGTAAATAACTCAACTGGTTTATAAAAGCATATTTGTTTGTGAATCCGTTGTCCTGCTTTTCTATCCCGAGATGGTTATGGTCAGGGGATTTATTATTCGCTTCCGCATGTACAATAAAATGAAAAGGGTCGGCGGCTCGTCCTGGGAAGTCGCAAAATATTATCTACCAGAGAGGGATGGGCACGCGCTCGGGGTTCGGGCGTGGCCAATATACTCTTTACCCATCCTAACTTTAGTGAAAATGAGAAAATCAAAATTGGAAGTTTGATAATTTTTTATTGGCTAATTGATAGTGGTCTTCCTTTGAAACTCACAATTTTTGTCAATAATAGCAACTTACATATCACATATCATTTTGTAACCTTCTTTACGGCACATTATTTCCCTTTTCAAGTAATATAAATCCCATGATTTCTATTTGTGCGTAAGAAATTACCAGCTGCCTAAGTTAATTTACATCCTCTTTTCTATTATTAGTAAATTACATAATTACTCATAAATTTTATTTAACGTGGACGTAATTTTCCTTTTGATAGCCACAAATTCTTTCGATCATATGATTTATAATTTTCCACGAAAATTAAGGACCCACCCAAGTTGATAACAATTCTTTTATGCTATCAGCAGTGAAATATTCTTTACTCATCCTAACTTTAGTTAAAATAAGAAAATGGAAATTGGAAGTATTATTTTATCCAAATATTCCAAATTTACTTATTGGGAAAGTAGGGAAAATTCCCCTTGTTTTCTCAGAAATTAAAATAAGGAAGATGGAAAGCATCTCAGTTCATCTCCGAGGTTAGTTCCCTTGTCAAAGCTCATTCTGCTCAGGAAGAGAGAGAAACAGAGAGAGAGAGAGATTAGAGAGAGAGAAAGGGGGTGAAGGAGGAAGGAGATGGAAGTGAGAGAATTGTGCAGATCTCATCGTCGGTTAGGGTTCTTCTCCTCCTTCTTCCTCGTCACGGCTCTGGTTTCGATCGCCGCCGTCGACGCTTCCATCCACGACTACTTCAACAAGGCCTTCACCTCCAGCTCCAACGCCCTCTACTTCCACGGCGGCAGAGAGGGCCTCCACGCCCCTTGGTCCGCGATCCCACCTTCCTCCTCCACAACGTCGTCTCCCAACATCACGACCATCCCCAAGGAGAAGTCCTTCATCAGGTACAGATTCCTTCGTTTCGGTGGTTTACTGGCGTCCCGAATGGATGCTCCATCTTCGTTTTGGTTTCCGGAATGTTGTGCTGCAGCCGCGCGATCGTTTGAACTCGCTTAGATTCTATGCGGCTTGTACATATTTCCGCAGAAGAACGCAATCAAAGTACTTTGGATGCAACATCTGGAGTCGGCCACAGGTTCGCTAGAGGATTTCCTACATTTTGATTTGAGTTTTAGGGCTTGATTGGGAATTTAGGACTCGATTGCGCTTTGGAGTCGAAGTGCGGGGCAAGATTGCGTTCGTTACATAAGGTTTAGGACTTAAGGTGCGGGTTAGTCGTTCTCTTTTTATCGTAGATGGGATGCTGGAATTCCTTTGTTTTACTCCGCGTCATTGACCGAGTAGAGCTTTCGCTGGAGGTCCGAGAAGTCAATGATTCGTTACGAGGTTATAATGGAAATGGCAGTTGTAGTCCCCCCTGGATTGTTGCTTGCTGTGGAAGAACTGTTTTGTAGGTGGATTGTATCTCGGGTTGTCTTAGGAAAAAAAGCTTTTTTTCTATTGAAATCTGAGTAACGAGTGATTTTGTAATGCTTTGCTGCCTCTAAATTATGCTGATGTTCTTTATGTTTGATGGTTCATGTAATGTAAGGGTCATATTTGTACCTCTTGGTGTGCCTGCTTTCCGTTTTTTTTTTTAATGTGCCAGCGACCTGCTCTATAGACACGAACACATGCGTTCACACAAAATATATCGCCTGAACTTTGTGCATATTGTTACCAGGTTGGAGACGGACGATATTGTAGTCTCTGATTATACATTTCTTTCGTGCAAACCCTCGTCAATCTCTGTTTGAAGGTTTTCCCTACGATTATTGATATTGATTCGATTTCTTTATCTTGATTCCCCAACTTAGGTTTGACGATGTCACCTTCATAAGGACAAAGGAATCTGCTAATGCACAAAATGAAATGCAAGAGAATAGTGGCTCGGTGGAGGCTATCATACTTGATATAAAAGATCGGAAAATGATTGGAGGTGCTTATTTGAAATCTGATATGATATGTTGCACTCGGAGTTGGCTGAAGAGAAAGCCTGCAAATTAAGTCAAGTTATTATTCAGAGAAACCCGGATAACCCCGAATGGCTTAGACGCATAACAACTTCCTTTGCTGGGAGAAATCAAGAAGCAAAGATGGAGAGTGTGACGGTCGAGATCGATAAGAGAGGGATGTACTACTTGTATTTTATATTTTGTGATCCACATCTCAAGGGTACCATAATTAAAGGGAGGACAGTACGGAGAAATCCAAGTGGTTATTAAGGCCAAGTAAGGGCTTGCCATTTCTTGGCAAGGGCTCACGCTCCCTTGCTTTCACTAGCAAGGGCATCGTAGCCCTTGCCCAGAGCTGGCCTTGCCCGAAACCACTGAGGGTTGGTTGGCCCTAGATCCAAAAGTCCCCAAAAAAACGTAAAAAATAATTAAATAAATAGATTCAAAATATTATTAAAAAAATGTCATGTTAGCTCCATCCGTCCACGTCGGTAATTTCCGGTTAAAGTGAGCCGGATTGACTTAATTGGCAAAAAGTAAAAATGTTTAAGATTGAATTTGCAAAATTGAAAGGTTTAGACTCAATTGGCTAACATGCAATAAGTTTAGGACCTTTTGAATAATTTTCCCGATCTCCTTAGGCTTAATGAATATAATTTTGGGTCACATGCACACATGCATAATATGACATTTTAGAGAAAGAATTTAATCATCACTCCCATCAAGATATGAATATGATAACAATTATTACAATAATGTTACTAACAAGACCAGATACTCATTTTTATCTAGACCCCGCAGGACGAGGAATTTTCGCACCACCTCCCGTTCATCTTCCTTGCTTCGTGCTCATGACCCTGAGCTCTTTCGTCCTCATCTCTCTCTCTCTCGACTTTCACTCCTCGTCACAAAGCAAGCCCAAGACGTCTCTCATCAATGGAGCGTTTCGCTTAGCCTAAGAACCTACCCTCAAGCCGCAAGCGCGCGATCCAGAGGACCTCCTCCATGCCCAGAATCCCACGAAGAAGCTCGCAGATCTCTTCGAGGCTCACTCTCAAACTGGCAACAACATAGGGCAGCCCCTGTTCGCAGAACATCTGGTCGTCAATGTCCTCAGGTCGTCCAACAACACCCTATCCCTATCAAGTAGCGGTGAGTCCAACGAGGTCTTGCAGGTCCCGACCAATGCCAGTGTCAGGTCCGAGGTCTCCAGGGGAAGTGAGAGCGTCGACACCTCGCTTCCGAGGTAATTTTAATGGCCAAAATTCATGATCTTTTGCTTCTGACTTTGTCTGAAAAGTAATTTATCTATTTAAGTGATGTTCCGCATAATTCAAAAATTAAGTGAACTTTCTTTTTGGGAAGAACGATTGCATATATGGTAAGCATCGCATGAAGATCTCTTAGAATTTAGGAAAAAGAGAAAACGTGAAAAGATGGTTCCGTTGTTCATATGATTTTGAGACACGACTTGATAGGCATTAATTGGATTATAACTAGCTTGTCTAACTTGCTAAGAATAGAAGTTAATTTTTTTGTTATTTCATTTATCTTGTTATTGGGCAGAGGATGAAAGAGGTTTAGATGGACCTAAATTATATATATGGATCTAAGTAATTCTAACATGAAATGTAAAATTACTCATTTTTGCATAGAAAAATACTTCAGATATACGGACAAGATTAGACCAGAATATGATCAACAACAAACAGCAATGGAGGACATTTTATCAAGAAATGATTATCAACTTCGAGTTACCTGGGTACTTTAACAAATGATACATCCATTTTCATTAATTTCTCAAATATATTTGATTTGATTTATTATCAGTTAAGATATACGCATGGATCTTGATACTTCTAACATGAACTAAGAATTAATTATTTTATAGGACAATATTCTGCCCTGATTGAATCAATGGGCACCAATGGAGAAAATATGTTAAGAGACTGATTCTCAACAACGAATTCTCCTCATACTTCACAAATGATATATCTTGATTCTCAATAACGAATTCTCCACATACTTCACAAAGGATATATCTTTTCCTAAATCTCTCATATTCTGCATTACTAAGAAAAGTATTGTATAAAGTTGTCGCGACCCCAATTTTCGGGTGTATCACCTAAAATTAGGTTGATGAACTATTAAGTCTTTAAGCTTAGCTCGGGCTCTCTCAAGCCCATACCAATTCGCGACTTAGGGTTTTAACATGCAAAAGATTATTATTTAGGATTCGCCACTAATCGGTTTAGGGTAGGTCGATTAGACACCTAAGTAAAATAATTGGAGAATTATCTTACTCCTACAAACTAGAGATTTTGGGTACGGGGACTTGGTTACACTAGACTATCCTAGTGCCCTTTCAGTACCATTTCTTTTTTATTTTCAAAAAAAAAAATGTTTGGCAATTGATTTGATTTTAATTCACTTTCCTAACATGTGAGGTGATCATGCGGGTGCACAAACCACCAATTTAACATTCAAGAAAGCAATGAATAAATTGCAAAACTTATCTCAAAGCAACGAAAGCATCTGCGATGTTAAATCAGAATTCACATCAACAATCCTAGATATGATTCATAATTAACAAGCAATCAATTTTTTGTTTTCACTTTATTTAATGAAAGTCATGCGATGCACACTAATAATCTAATATGACATGGCGAGATTATCTAAACTATATGACATGAAGAAATGCAGTAATTAAATGCAATCTAAATGACTTAATTCTAATGACATGCAATGCGATGCAATGACATACAAAATTATTTCAACTAAAATGACATTCATCATGCAATTTAGTATGCGAGTTATATGTCATGCGACATTTATTAAATAACCTAGTCTAATGACGAGAAAGTTCTAATTAAATGAACCTAATAAAAACTAAATGACGTGCATTTGATATTTCTATTTTTAAAAATGCAATCTATCCTAAAAATTGAAACTAACTTATGCAAAGACAAATTTTGTATTTTTTATGAGATTCGAAATTTAAGAAAAATGCAAAAATGATCTAGCTAGATTAAATTCTATCTAATTTAAACTAAGGATTAAGTCATATTAAATCCTAATTTAAACTAAGACATTATCTTAATCTAACATGCAATTTATCTAAAAAGATTATCTAAATTTAAAATGAAACATGCCATTCTAACCTAATATGCTCAATGAATTTTTTTTTTTTATGTTTTTCTTTATGAAATTCGAAATTAAAATTAACACATAATTAAACATGCAATTCAAATAATAGACTAACAACCTAAATGAATGCACTTTTTGTTTTTTTATATTTTTCTGAACTGAAATCCCTATCCTAGATATGCAAGATAACAAGAAATATTCTAAAACAAACTGAATCTTAATTCATGCCATATCACTTCAATAAGTAAAGGATTAAAATAATCGAAAAAATAACATGTTGTCTCGCAGGTCAAATTAACAATTATCTAACCCTAAACATCACAACAAAGGATTCAAAATAATTAAAATCTAATCCGAAATCTTACGGATCAAATTAATAATCATATTGATTTAGCAATTAAGATACTATTAACAAACCCCAATAATTAATTTCATTAAAAAAAATGACCCGACATCTTACATGTCAAATTAATAATTACAATAATCTTAGGGAAAACCCCTATGGATAATGCCTACAATATCCATAACCTAAAAGTCACCTCACAATATTCAAACTTAAACAATAATAATAAAACTAACTAAAAGTAAAGTAAAATAACATAAAATAAGAAAAATAAAAATAAAAGAAAACTAAACAACCTAAGGAAAATGGAGGGGCAACCAAATTGGTCGATCGGCAAGGACATTGGCGACGGCGGAGCTCCGGCGAGGGCGGAGCGGCGGTGGTCGGCCGCGGAGCGGGGCCTCGGGCGAGCTCCTGTGGGTCGCTCGGACGCAGTGAGGCGGGGACAGAGCCCCGGCGTGCAGGTGTCGATCTGGTGGGGGGCTGTGTCGCGGCTGGGGCACGTTGAGGCCAGGGCAGCTTCACGAGTTGCTGTCAGATCGATAGTGGGAAACTCGCGAAGGCGCGGTGGTGGTCCGGCAGAGGGAGCTGCACATCGCAGGTGGGAATTGAATCAGCGGAGGGCTCGCGGTTCACTAGCAAAGCGACGGAGCAGCGATGGCAGGCAAAGGCTCGGTTGTGGCGTCGCTGGTGTCGGGAGAAGGCGAGCAGGGGCAACAGGACTCATATCGGCATAGGTCAGCAGATCACGGCTCAGCGGCGGCAGCGATTTCGCGAGCAGAGCAGGGAGACCGGCGGACAGCGTTTGCTCCTGGATCTGGTGGCGTGTAGGTGCTACGCGGTGGTCGCGGCTGGCTTTGGGGCGGCGAGCGGCGCAAGTCTAGAGCGATCGGCACCTGGCTCACCTTTGTGGGGGAGACGGGCGCTGCGATTGGAGTGGGCTCATCCGGGGGTGGCTCGGTGGCGACTTCGAGTGAGCGGATCAAGAGCAGCAGGCGGTCACCGATCCGTGGTGATGGGCTACGGTGGTACTTTAGAGACGGCGAGCGAGCGGTTGAAGGTGCAGTGGTTGCTCGGGTCGTCGTGCCGTTCGTCGGGCCGGTGGCGTCGTGTGCCGGCGCGGGATCAGCAATCGAGCGAATCTCGAAGCCGTGGGTCACCGGCGTTAAGGATTGAGGCACGATGCTGCACGTCGGGGGGCGGATCGGGCGGGACGTGGAGGTGGTCGGCGGAGGCGGTGCCCGGCGCGGTCGTCGGCGTGGTCTTGTGACGCCGGCACGGGCGAGGATCGGCTCTAAGAAGATGAATAGTCGCCCCCCCGACACACTCTCTCATGTCACTTTCCCTCCCTCGGCATTTCACTTTTCACCTTTTTCTTTTCTTCATTTCTTTTTTCGCTTTATGCTCCTCTTTTTTTTTTTATCAAAAAGAAGCCCCCTAAAACCAAAAAGAAACCCCTTTATAGGCCAATAAAAATATGATCTTCATCAAATATTTCATCCACTTTTCAATATATACGAAGATTTTCCTATAACCTCCTAATCACAAAGATCCTCTTATTTCCCTTATCTCTCGAATATTTTCTACTAATTTTTTTAAGGATAAGATTACAACCCAATTTCCTTAAATTTCAAAAATCTTTATTTCAAATCTCAATTTAGGTAATTTTTGTCATTAAAAGAAAGCGGGCTCGGGCCAATTATGCTCGTTTCATGAGCTTAGCCCGGCCTGCCGAATTAGAGCTCAGAAATATTAATTCGAACCCATCCACCAGCGGTCCTAAAAATAAAAATGCAAAACATGTAAATTAAAAATAAATGCATCTAAAATAATTATATGATATGCAATTGAATTATATATATATATATTATTTTTTTTAGGGTTAAAAATTAATCCCTAATTTTTCATGCAATAAATAAATAATTGGGTACCAAAATTTAGGTGTCAACAACTGCCCCTCTTTGAAGGTGAGTTCGAAGAGGTTGCCTTCAAAGACAAATTGAGACCTAAATTTTAACCATGCATTGAATGATTTTGATTTTGATTTTGATTTTTTTTTTTTGTCGGGAAATGAATCCCATTTTGAAATGCAATTCATATGTTGCATGGAAATGCTAATGCAAATGCATGATGTGAAAGGAAAGAACGTACCTGCAATTACTTACCAGTCAATGCGGTAAACCATTTTGAGATACCTAATAAATACCTATTTACTCCACAAGTACCCAACTCTCACTCAGGCTCCTTGAAGAGTCAAACATGTAATAGATTGAAACATTGAGATTGAGAAGAACATTCACATCCAAAGTGAAATGTTCAACGACAATAATTAAGACATCCAGATCCAGACTGAGATGTCAAAATTTTGGGATTTGAAATACCTAGATCCAAACTAAGGTATAACAAAAAAGATCGAAAAAACATTCACATCCAGAGTGAAATGTTCAACGAAAAGAAATAGGACATCTAGGTTAAGACTGAGATGTCAAGATTTTAGAATTCAAAATACCTAGATCCAAACTAAGGTATAACGAGGAAGATCGAAAAACATTCACATCCAAAGTGAAATATTCAACGAACAAAATTAAGATATTCAGATCCAGACTGAGATATCAAAAGAACCTACCCGAAATAACTTACCTTCAAGAAGGGTAAAATGACTCAAGATAGATTGGTGTTACATGTCCAGGACCCGTACCATTTTACGGTCGCCCAGTATGACAGTGTTTGATTGTGTCTAGGACCCGTACCATTCTACGGTCGCCTAAACGAGGATTTACCTTCCAGGACCCGTACCATTCTATGGTCGCCTGAATAGGGAAATAAATGTTGCCAAAGACCTGTACCATTCTATGGTCGCCTAAACGGGGATTTACCTTCCAAGACCCATACCATTCTATGGTTGCCTGAATAGGGAAATATGTGTTGTCTAGGACTCATACCATTCTACGGTCGCTTAAACGGGGAAATATGTGTTATCTAGGACCCGTACCATTCTACGGTCACCTAAACGGGGAAATATGTGTTGTCTAGGACTCGTACCATTCTACGGTCTCCTAAACGGGGATTTACCTTCCAGGACTCGTACCATTCTACGGTCACTTGAATAGGGAAATAGATGTGGAGAAAAATCTTTGGGGACAACTCAATTGAGTGTCGATTAAAAGGGACTTTGGGCTACGAAAGCACGTCAGGTCAATTTAAAAGGACACCGGGCTATAGAAGCACGCCGAGTCGATAAAAGGGGGATTCTGGGCTACGAAAGCACGCCATGTCAATTTAAAAGGATACCGGGCTACAAAAGCACGCCGGGTCAATAAAGAGGGACTCTAGGCTACGAAAGCACGCTAGGTCAATTTAAAAGGACACCGGGCTACAAAAGCATGCCGGGTCAATAAAGAGGGACTCTAGGCTACGAAAGCACGCCAGGTCAATTTAAAAGAACAGCTTGACCGAGTCAAGTGTCGAGAATGGGTGGAGATATACTTACCTAATGATATCTCTAATTCTTTGGGATATGTCTTCTGGAACTTAGATATCCTGTGGAGGTCTCTCACCTCCTGGAAGAAATAAATTTTGGAATATCAAGGATGCACCTTGAATGTTCATGATGGTTTCTCATCTCTTAATATCATGACGCATTTTGAAAGGAACCTGAATGTCAAGAGCTCTTGGGTCTTGTTGACACCTAAATTTTGGCGGCCCATTTAGTCATTAGGGGTTAATTTTATCTTTTAAGAAAATGTTATAATTCAATTGCATAGCATATAGTTTTAGGTGCATTTGTTTTTATTTTACATGTTTTGCATTTTTATTTTTAGGACTGGTGGTGGATGGGTTCGAATTAATATTTTATAAGCTTTAGTTCGGCAGGTCAGGCTAGGCCCACGAAAGGAGATAATTAACCCAAGCCCGTCATTATTTTTAATTAATTATCTATTGAAAAATTAAGATTTTATGTGATATTATGATGATTTTTGAAAATTAAGGAAATCGCATTATAATCTTATATTTATCAATAGATGAGGAAATCAGAGGAGAATATTCACGAGATAAGAATTTTGTGATCAAGAGGTTATAAGTAATATTCGTAGGATGAAATATGAACAAAAAAAGATCACGTTTGTTTTGCTTATAAAAGGTGCATACGGAATTCATGAAGTGGGGGGCTTTTTGGTTTTCTCTAGAATCAAAAGGAAAAAGAACAAAAAAGGTCAAAAGGTAAGAAATGAGAGGAAAGCCATCCGTGCGTGAAAATGGGAAGAAAAGTCAAAAAGTGAAAAGGTGAAAAAGTAGCTCCAGGAGAGAGAAACAAGGAGGACGGGCACTGTTCATCTTCCTCACGAAGCCCCTCCACCGCGCAACACCTGCGCCTCCACCGCCCGAAGCCTGCCGTGCCTAAGCCCCGCACCCGAGCTGCTCCGACGAGCACCGCACGACGCCCAGCAGATCGCCCTCCGCCGGTGTTCGCCAGTCGCACCAGATCCGAGTGTAGGCTCGACGCCGCGTCGATCTCCCTCGCCCGAGCGACCAACCCACGTCGCTCGCCAAATCCCGATGACCTGCAATTCCCGCCGCACCAGCAACCCACTCCCGGCAGTTCGACCGCCTAGCGCCGATCCGCTCAACCCGAGTCCGACGAAGCTCGCTCCGCCCGAGCGACGACCATCCACCGGGTCTCTGCCCGAGCGACGACCATCCAACTCCTCCTTACCCGCAACAAATCGACACTCCGCCGCCGTTGCTTTGCTCGGCCTCTCGTCGTTCGCTCCGGCCCTCCATCCGCGTCCCCGTCCTTGCGATGCTACCGCTCCTCGCATCCGGCCGCGCCGATTCGCCTTGCCTCCGCCCGCGCCACTCGCCAGATCCGAGAGCCCGTCGCGCCTACCGCCTTGCTCCGCCCCTGCCTGAGCCGAGTTGACTCATCGCCGTCCAACCGCACTAGCGACTCACCTCGCCGGAATCTCGAACGCCGGCGACCTTGACTCCCCTTGTTGGACTGACGAACGGATTGGCTGCCCCTCCATTTTCCTTAGGTTGTTTTTTTTTTTTTTTATGTTATTTTACTTTACTTTTAGTTAGTTTTGTTATTATTGTTTAAGTTGAATATTGTGAGGTGTTTCCTTAGGTTATAATTCTTATAGGCATTATCAATAGGAATTGCCCCTAAAATTATTGTAATTATTTAATTTGACCCGTAAGACGTCGGGCTATTTTTTTTAATTATGTTAATTTTTGGGGGTCTTTTTATAATATATTAATTGTTGAATTAATTTAATTATTAATTTGATCCGTAAGATTTCGAATCAGATTTTTAATTATTTTGATTTCTTGCGTGATGTTCTGGGTTAAAAGTAATCGTTAATTTGACTCGTGAGATAACATGTTATTTTTTTGTTTATTTTAATAATTTATTTGTTGAATATCTTGTTTGCTTAGATTTAAGATTTAGTTGATAATTGCTTGTTTTAGAAAATCACTAAGAAAAATCAAAAAAATATTCGAATTAGGTTTCAATTTGTTTTTTAGAATATTTCTTGTTATCTTGCATATCTAGGATAGGGATTTCAGTTCGAAAAATAAAAAAAATAATAATAACAAAAAGTGCATTCATTTAGGATTTTAGTTTTTTTATTTATTTGAATTGCATGTTTAATTACGTGTTAGTTTTAATTTCGATTTTCATAAAGAAAACTCAAAAAAAAAAAAAAAAAAAAAATCATTGTGCATATTAGGTTAGAATTGCATGTTTCATTTTTAATTTAGATCATCTTTTTAGATGAGTTGCATGTTAGATTAAGATAATGTCTTAGTTTAAATTAGGATTTAATATGACTTAATCCTTAGTTTAAATTAGATAGAATTTTGATCTAGCTAGATCATTTTTGCATTTTTCTTAAATTTCGAATTTCATGAAAAAATACAAAATTTGTCTTTGCATAAGTTAATTTCAATTTTAAGGATAGATTGCATTTTTAAAAATAGAAATATCAAATGCACGTCATTTAGTTTTTATTAAGTTCATTTAATTAGAACTTTCTTGTCATTAGACTAAGTCATTTAATAAATGTCGTGTGACATATAGCTCACATATTAAATTGCATGAGGCATGTCATTTTAGTTTAAATAATTTTGTATGTCATTGCATCGCATTGCATGTCATTATAATTGGATCATTTAGATTGCATTTCTTCATGTCATATAGTTTAGGTCATGTCGTCATGTCATATTAGATTATTAGCATGCATCGCATGATTTTCATTAAATAAAGTGAAAACAAAAAATTGATTGCTCGTTAATTAGGAATCATATCTAGGATTATCTATATGAATTCTGATTTAACAATGCAGATGCTTTCGTTGCTTTAAGGTATGTTTTGCACTATTTAATTACTTTCTTGAGTGTTAAATTGGTGGTATGCGCACATGTATGATCACCTCACACGTTAGGAAGCTAAATTAAAATCAATTCAATTGCCAAACATTTTTTTGAAAATGAAATAGAAATGTACCGAAAGGGCACTAGGATAGTTTAGTGTAATCAAGTCCCCGTACCCTTAGTCTCTGGTTCGTAGGAGTAAGATAATCCTCACGTTATTTTACTTAAGTGTCTAATCGACCTACCCTAAACCGATTAGTGGCGACTCCTAGATAATAATATTTTGCTTGTCAAAACCCTAAGTCGTGATTTGGTATGGGCTTGGGAGAGCCCGAGCTAAGCTTAAAGACTTAGTAGTCCATTAACCTAGTTTAAGTGGTGAACCCGAAAAATTGGGTCGCGACAGGTCTTTGAGAAAACATTATCTATCAGACATGATTAGAGCAAAAATGCATTTACCAATTAAATAAGCAATTAAGGCTATTCTGGAATGTATACTTCAAAATCTACTGAAGCTTTTATCAATTCAATGAAGGTTCATGCATAATGACTTTTGCATCACCCAAATTTCCACTAGAGAGAATTATCATTCAAGACAATTTTCACTTATGACATGGATTTCTTAAGAATACTAAATAAGAGACTTTCAATTAGAAAATACTTTCACTCACTCTCATTTAGAATGGCTATTTTATGAGAATCACTCAAGTTCATCATATCGACATGGGTCCGAGTATTCTCGCAAGCAGTACGATCTTACCAATCTGAGAGGTCTTTAACAGGGACCATAATGTGAGCTTGGTCAACGGCTTAACAAATGGACTCTTTGAGTCAAGGCTATTGAATGAACAGTCTTGTAATCATCTCCAAGTTTACAAGTCAAGGATCCTGCAAAATGAGAAAGAAATAATCTTGCTCGCACTTCCTCGAGCGATGCTTATAAACATATGAACTCTTACGTTAATTCAAGTGCCCTAATCTGAATAGACTTTGTAAGGGATGTAATGTAGGTTGGGTTCATGGGTTGAGAAATGAAAGGATCATTAGGCTCAAAATGTGCATGAAAGGTGAGAGTTGATGATCATCTTGGCATTGCCACCAGTTTTCTTTTTCACCATCGGGGATTGTCTTCATGAAGTGCCCTATTGATTGTAAAAACTCAGCATTTGAGTTCTTTGAGTATTGCTCCGTTGGGATTCCATTCTTGCAATTGACAGTCACCTATCTTGACTTTCTTTTTGCATCTATGGGTATTGGTCTTGCTTTTACCAAGCACACTGCTTTTTCATGCCCCTAGTTCTCATGCATTTTTTCTTCACTTCTTTTTTCATGGGCATCGGCCTTGCTTTTACCAGGCACATTGCTTTTTCATGCCCTTAAGTTTTATTTTGAATTCAATTATTGCGTATAATGCATGCGTCAAGCAATTACACTTTAAATGACACTAGAACTTTTCAAGAGTCTTCATCTGCCCTTTTGCCTTGCCCTAGTGTGGGGGTTGATCATCAACCGGGTTTAAAAAAAAAATGAAATTGCAGGCTCAAGTGGGCTATGCAAAGGATATAAGTGTATAGGATAGAGAAAGAAATGTTCTTCATCATCCTAAGGCACTTAAATTAACACATAAATTCAATATAATAGCATGATTTGAAGATTGATGCAAGTGAGAGCAAGAAAATTTCAATTTATTTTCCTCACCTCATAATGCCATTTAATCTCTTAGTTGCCCCGATGTGGGGTGATTCTTGACAGAGGTTATTTGAAAAGAAATATCCATAAGTGTATGGGCTCTAAAGGGTTAAGTAATGGATCACCTATAGTGTTTGGGATAGAGAAACGAATTGCCTCTCATCATTTCAGTTGCCGTACCTTTTGCAAGAGAACTCTTTACCTTATGGATATGAACATTCCTACACTCATCTCACAAGTGTATGAATACGGGGCTATGTATAGGATGAGGTTTGCCTTTCATCATCCCGACTCATCTCATTTAATAGGCTCAATCAATTCCGCATTATTCATTAAATTAATCCATCTTGATGCTCTTTAGTGGAATTGGTGGATAAAACATGTAAGAGTCATCATGCAAAATCCTTTTTAAAAAGAACTCAACAGCTTTAAGCATGTCAACTTCAAACAGTTTTCTATACTACAAAATGGTTTTAAGCATTCATTCAAGGATTCCTCTACAATGGGAATTGCCTCAGCAGTTGATGTCTTTGGATTGTCGCTATCATTCAAGACTGAAAATCAATTTTTGCCCTTGCACAAGAGAACGTGCGTCAATATGATATTATGCAACATCAAAGTAATTTCAAATTGCACATCCATTTTGGCTCGGGTCGAGATTTTATCCCAGTCGGGTCACTACCAAAATTTATCATGCCCTCAATTTGTCATCTCTTCCACCAGGGAATGATGGTGCTCTTTTACTGCCCCAAATCTGTTTTTTTCACTGCAAGTGCGCTCTAAGCCCGTTGATCACAAGTCAAGTTTATGATCATTGAAACTTAATACGCTATTTTTAGATGTCCCTTTTCATAACAAGTGATAGAATTATGCTTTGAGACAAGAAGTAAAATGATAAACGGGGTTTAGTATGCTAATGCAAGCTTTGAGAAATAGTGAAATGATTTTTGTTTTTGAAAAGTTTTTGGGAGGAAACATGAGAAAGTCAGCCCTCAGGATTTCTCCGTGGATGATATTTTTTTTTTTCATGGTTGGATATCATCATTGGACTGGTTTGGTATACCCCATCATGTCCTCAAAATTGGAAATAAAATTGTAATTTCATTGAATATAATCAAATGAATTACATTATTGGAATGGAAATTGTGATTCCTAAACCCCTAAAAAGAGAAAAAATCGAAAACGATTCCTAAACAGCGAAAAACAATCCTAAAAAGTGATAAAAATTCCTAGAAAGAGATAAAAATTCCCGCAGCGGGAAATGTGCAACAGTAACAAGTTACTCTTGCAAGCTAACGCCCGTATTTTCTGAAGGTCCTTCGTCATTGGCTCCTATGAAGAGGTCATCAAACCGACCTGTGATTCCTTCCGGGGCGTCATCAGAGTTCTCTATCTTTGGAGGTGTCAGATTGTCCATGTCATCCCATCCACTTGGAACTATGTTGCGGGAGTCAAAGTAAAAGCTAGGAGGAGCCGAATACTTCACCAGGTAATTAAACTTGCCACTAGGCTACCCCAGAGTGTCCATCACTTCCACTTCATCTTGCCCCATTTTGGGGACATTGTCAGGCTTAGTTTTTTTGGCAGTGACCAACAGTGGGCCATCTTCCAAGTCAGGCATGTCACCATTGCTCATTTGGGTTTTGCCTACCTGCTTTGGGACTACCGTCTCGGGGAGAGCAGGTGCAGGAGTCAAATCCGCTCAAAGGGATTGGATTTGAGTTGTCATGAATTGCATAGAGGCGACCAACTATTGGAGTTGGTCTTCCATAGCAGAGATACAATCACACATTTTGGTTCGGTCAACCATTCTAGCTCTTGATCGCCTAAGGAAAAAAAGGATATGTAAGGATGAGGTATAATGAGAAAACCAATCCATGACAACAATCTATTTTTTAGTCAAGAAAATTCCACATATAAAAAGGATTTTCTAAAAATGGACTAGGAAAACAAAGACATGGGATGTCCCAATAGGGACAAAATTCTTAAACATGAACTAGGAAGAGCCAAGACATGAATTGAAAACAAATTTCCAATTTTTATTTTCCAAACGATTCATTGCATGGCAATTTCCTCATTTCATTTTTAATTGACAAATGAATTAAATAAATGATTGACCTAGATTGTCATGGATCGACCCAAAAATACAACAAAATAAATTGCATGGTATAGGGATAGAAGACTTACTTTATCAAATAAAATCAATGGCAATCACATAGACACACACATGAAACGTGAGGCTCGATTTCTATCTAAATGGCTTAACAAAGTGGAGCTAAGAGGGTGATCTAACCATTGCAATCTCGCATTAACGTGTCAGATCCCCTTAACTCTAGGCTCAGTCGAATGGAATATCCAATAGTCACATAGTCTCACAGATATGGACAAAACACATTTGACACCATGAAAACTTTCGGAGAAGAGAATGTCAACCTCTACATAGCAGTCTCGCTTTGGAGGAAGGAATCCTAGAAATCCTATCGCAGCCCAGGTCCGACCGCGGGTTGTGTGTGCAAATAGTATAGTGCTAAAGCAATAAAGCATGCATGACAGTTTTAAATGCAAACAACACTTCTAATTGGGAAAAATAAATCATTTATCCCTCACTCCAATCTGCAAGACAAGGGTTAGCAAAGAATACTCCCCTTATACCTCCCACCTGCAAAAACATTTAACACCTTAGAAATGTTAGGGACGTACCTAGGATCCTTGCTGCCAAACAAAAACATTTTTAAAAGAAAAAGAAAAATCGGCCTAAGTCCACTAAATGTTTTAACACAATTCCCCAGCAGAGTCGCCAAGCTGTCGCGACCCAATTTTTCGGGTTTACCACCTAAAACTAGGTTAATGAACTATGAAATCTTTAAGCTTAGCTCGGACTCTCCCAAGCCCATACCAAATCGTGAATTAAGGTTTTAACATGCAAAAGATTATTATCTAGGAGTCGCCACTAATCGATTTAAGGTAGATCGATTAGACACCTAAGTAAAATAATTGGAGAATTATCTTACTCCTACAAACCAAAGATTTTGGGTACGAGGACTTGGTTACACTAGACTATTCTAGTGCCCTTTCGGTACCATTTCTTTTTAATTTTCAAAAAAAAAAAATGTTTTTGGCAATTGATTTGATTTTAATTCACTTTCCTAACATGTGAGGTGATCATGCGAGTGCACAAACCATCAATTTAACATTCAAGAAAGTGAATGAAAAATTGCAAAACTTATCTCAAAGCAACGAAAGCATCTCGCAATGTTAAATCAGAATTCACATCAACAATCCTAGATATGATTCATAATTAACAAGCAATCAATTTTTTGTTTTCACTTTATTTGAATGAAAGTCATGCAATGCACGCTAATAATCTAATATGACATGGCGAGATTATCTAAACTATATGACATGAAGAAATGCAATCTAAATGACTTAATTCTAATGACGTGCAATGCAATGCAATGACGTACAAAATTATCTCAACTAAAATGACATGCATCATGCAATTTCATATGTGAGCTATATGTCACGCGATATTTATTAAATGACTTAGTCTAATGACAAGAAAATTCTAATTAAATGAACTTAATAAAAACTAAATGACGTGCGTTTGATATTTCTATTTCTATATGATATGAACATGACATTTTTATTTTCTTAAAAAATGCAATTTATCCAAGATTGAAATTAATCTATCCTAAGACATTTTTTTTTTTTATATTTTTCATGAAATTTGAAATTAGGAAAAATGTGAAAACTAACTAACTAGATTAAAATTCTATCTAATTTAAATTAAGGATTAAGTCATATTAAACCCTAATTTAAACTAAGATACATTATCTTAATTTCTAACTAAGATGCAATTTATCTAAAAATTATTTAAATTTAAAATAAAACATGCCATTACCAATAATAATATGCTCAAAAGATGCCCTAATTACATGACATTTTTTTTTTATTTTTTTTTTTTAAATCTGAAATAAAATTATATTCTAGATATTAAAATTCAAGAAATATTTCTAAAACTAACAACCTAAATGAATACAACTTTTTTTTTTTATATTTTTGTGAAGTGATTTTCCTAGAATGCAAGATAACAAGAAATATTCTAAACAAACTAAATCTTAATTCAATGCAAGATATTCAATAAATAAAGGATTAAAATAAAAAAAAAATAACATGTTGTCTCACAAGTCAAATTAACAATTATCTAATCCTAAACATCACAACAAAGAATTCAAAATAATTAAAATCTAATCTGAAATCTTATGGATCAAATTAATAATCATATTGATTTAGCAATTAAAATACTATTAACAAACCCCAATAATTAATATAATTAAAAAATGACCCGACATCTTACGGGTCAAATTAAATAATTATAATAATCTTAGGGAAACCCTATGGATAATGCCTATAAGAATCCAAATAAAATTCCAATTGGTACAATATTCAAACTTAAAAGGTAAATAAAATAAAACTAACTAAAAGTAAATAAAATAAATGAAATATAAAATAAGAAAAATAAAAATAAAAAAAAAATAAACAACCTAAGGAAAATGGAGGGGCAGCCAAATTGGTTGATCCGGGAAGGACGTTGGCCGACGGCAGAGCTCCGGCGAGGGCAGTGCGGCGGTGGTCGACGCGAAGCAAGGGCCTCGGCTGAGCTCCTGTGGGTCGCTCGGACACAGGCGAGGCGGGGACAAAGCCCCTACATGCAGGCGTTAATCCAGTGGGGGGCTGCGTCGTGACTGGGGCACGTTGAGGCCAGGGCAGCTTCACAAGTTGCTATCAGATCGGCAGTGGGAAGCTCGCGAAGGCGCGGTGGTGGTTCGGCAGAGGGAGTTGCACGTCGCGGGTGGGAACCGAATCGGCGGAGGGCTCACGGTTCACTGGCAAAGCGACGGAGCGGCGATCGGCAGGCGGAGGCTCGGCTGTGGCGTCGCTGGTGTCGGGAGAAGGCGAGTAGGGGCAACAGGACTTAGATAGGCATAGGCCGGCAGATCACGGCTCGGCGACGGCGGCGATTTCGCGAGCAGAGCAGGGAGACTGGCGGACAGCGTCTACTCCTGGATCTAGTGGCGTGCAGGTGCTATGCAGCAGTCGCGGCGGCGAGTGACGCAGGTCGGGAGCAATCAACACCTGGGTCACCGTGGGGGAGGCGGGCGCTGCGACTGGAGTGCACTCGTCCGGGGGTGGCTCGGTGGCGACTTCGAGTGAGCGGATCGGGAGCAGCATGTGATCACCGATCTGCTGGTGATGGGCTACGCTGGTACTTCAGAGACGACGAGCGGGCGGTTGAAGGCGCGGTGGTTGCTTGGGTCGTTGTGCCGTTCGTTGGGCCGATGGCATTGTGTGTCGGCGCGGGATCAGCGATCGAGCGGATCTCGAGGCCGTGGGTCACCGACGTCGAGGATTGAGGCGCGATGCTGCACGTCGAGGGGCGGATCAAACGGGACGTGGAGGTGGTCGGCAGAGGCGATGCCTCGGTGCAGTCGTCGGCGCGGGCGAGGATCGGCTCCGAGAAGATGAATAGTCCCCGCACCCCCCCTTTTTTTACTTTTTCTCCCACCTGACACACTCTCTCACTTGTCTCTCTCACGTCACTTTCCCTCCCTCAACATTTCACTTTTCACCTTTTTCTTTTCTTCATTTCTTTTTTCTTCTGCTTTATGCTCTTTTTTTTTTTTTTTTATCGAAAAGAAGCCCCCAAAAACCGAACCAAAAGCCCCCTAAAACCGAAAAGAAATCCCCCTTTATAGGCCAATAAAAATCCGATCTTCGTCAAATATTTCATCCACTTTTCATTATATACGAAGATTTTCTTATAACCTCCTGATCACAAAGATCCTCTTATTTCCCTTATCTCTCGAATATTTTCTACTGATTTTTTTAAAGATAAGATTACAACCGATTACCTTAAATTTCAAAAATCTTCATTTCAAATCTCAATTTAGGTAATTTTTGTCATTAAAAGAAAACGGGCTCGGGCAAATTTTGCTCATTTCATGGGCTTAGCCCGGCTTGCCGAATTAGAGCTCAGAAATATTAATTCGAACCCATCCACCATCGGTCCTAAAAATAAAAATGCAAAACATGTAAATTAAAAATAAATGCATGTAAAATTATATGCTATGCAATTGAATTATACTATATATCGGATTTCGTGTATTGGATTTCACTTGACTGTCTACGGCTCCATTGCGTGTGCTCGGGGTAGAAGTTTTGTATAAATGTATCGACATGCTATTAATATTAAGTATTTTGATTTAAGTTCTTTTCTTTCTAAGAGGTGGAATAGAATAACCCAGTTGAAGCGTAATGATCATATGTCTATTTCTTGCTCGCCTTCCCCTCTTTCTTCCGTTTCTGAGGTTTCTTTGAATTTTTTAGTAACAATGGGTGACGTTATTCTGCCTAAATAGTAAACACAGGTAATAAATAAGAGAATACTAAAGATTCGAGCCATAGGATTTCTCAATTCTGACCGGATTGTAATCTCTAATGAAAAATATAGCCCCATGAGCAAAAGCCCCTGTCATGATGAATCCTGCGATGTATTGGTGATGAGTATATAACACATCTTGAGTACTAATTAGGGGTTAAAAATTAATCCCTAATTTTTCATGCAATAAATAAATAATTGGGTACCAAAATTTAGGTGTCAACAAAAGTAGTGAGAAATCAATTCTTGCTTGATGTCTAAAACAAATATTGTTTGGGATATTTACAGTAAGTCATGACTTCAAACTTAATAAGAAACACATCCATCTATCAACCTGGCTAATAAATCATGCATCCTAGCAGAGAAATCCTATCTACAGAGGCTTCAGAGCTTCAAAAGGAAGCTCAAAGGAGAATTTAACTTGAGGTATGAATAATTTCTTTTTGGCAATTTATTTCTTTAAAAAGGAATATTCATAAAAGTGCATTGGAGAATATTAGGGAACATGAAACATGGCAATCATACAGTCGATTAAAAGTCTTATAACTGTTAATATGATGCAATCTTTGATCCAAAGTCACAACAAGTTGTGTTAATTAGAGATATATCCAAAGATAAGCTTTACTAAGATAGTATTTAATTAAGAG
The DNA here is from genome assembly GCA_014182395.1 of Eucalyptus sp. ANBG9806169. NCBI lineage: Eukaryota > Viridiplantae > Streptophyta > Magnoliopsida > Myrtales > Myrtaceae > Eucalyptus > Eucalyptus sp. ANBG9806169. Next base: position 11,781,756 of record CM024573.1, read on the forward strand.
AAGTACGTTCTTAATGTTTAGGGGATTAAAAACCTTGGAGAAAACCAAACCATTTCATGCTAATCACTCAAATCCAAAAAAAAAAAAAAAAAAAAAGGTACAGACGAAGCTACAGGAGAGAATAGAGGCCAACGAGAAGTAACTGAAGGCAATTACAGAGGAATAACAAAAGAAAGCCTCACTTGATGGGAGCAATCCTGCGAACTGAGGGCGCAAGAGCCTAAGGGTGCACATGACAAAATTTATGTTTTCGATTTCTCGTTCCCGAACAGGTTTGGAACATAAATCCGTTTGGTAACGCAATGTGATTTCTCTATTTCGAAACAAATTTCTATTCCGAAATAGAGAAATTGAAGAAATCAAAAGCTGAAATTTTTAACTTCTCAATTTCTGAAATAGAAATCAGAAACTGAAATCAAACCATATAAAAGAACCTTGTGCTTTCTTGCTAACTTAATTCACTCATAACCACAACTTCATAAATTATTGCTAATTTTATTTTTCATATTTTGCTCGTGTTTTTTTTTTTTTTTTTTTTTTTTTTTTTTTTGATAACTTCCTCTTTAGGATGAAAGGCAATCAAATGGGTCCCCAATTTTCAAAAACAACCAAAGTTCTTAAATGCTTACTTAAAAACAATGGGGCTCTTTCCTCCTAGAAAAGACACGCGCATGGCCAGTTGAAGAAAAAGTTCTTACGTAATAGATGAATAAAAAACGTGCCTAGAAATTTAACCTTATTTTTTTACGGATTCAAAATTCTTGCAAAAGCAAAATAATTAGATTGTTACACAATCTTGAATTTTAATTCGAAGGCAAGAGATTTAAGAGAATCTCTCTCTTTGCTATGCAAGGGCCATTAAAGGTTCATTGAGCAACAATAAAGAAATTAGGGATAAGCAACTGGACTGATTTAATTCGAGAATCAAAATAAACCGACCTTCCCCCGATTGATTCCTAACCATAAACTTTACTTTAAGGTAGAATTCTTATATATTCCTTTACATCATTAATTTTATTTTGTTGATAATCTTGTATAATACTAGTTTTTTTATAAAATGACAAGGCTGTATAGGCGCCATTGATGGCACCCATATTCATGCTTCCGTAGTACTTGTTTGAACCTACGCAGAATGAGCTTGCAAACAATACATTGACCGAGGAGGGAAACCAAATAAATACGCTTAGGAAAACAATTGCTAATAAAATGGCAAGGGATAATAATATGTTGGAAATTTCATGAAATTGTATTTTCAACTTTTGTAATGTATTAATATTATTTCGACTATTATTTTGTATTTGAGGATTTCTTATGTTGTTTTAGTATTATTTCAACTATTATTTTGTATTTGAGGATTTCCTATGTTGTTATCTAATCAATTTATATTCCTAGAAATAGAAATTTTGTTCTATTATCAAACGAATTTCTGTTTCAGAAATAGAAATTTTGAGTCGTTATCAAACAGGTTTCTTTGCTCAGAAACTTGTCCGGGGAATAGAAATTAAGAAATTGATTTCTGGCCAGAAATCAATTTCCGTTTAAGAAATTTTGTCATGTGTAGCCTAAAGAGCCGACTTCAATTTGGCCATCTCCAACTCTGTTGACCCCTCGTGTGAAAGAGGAGGTGGTGGTGGAGAGAGGGACAACAGCAACATCAGCAACATGACGATGGGCAAGAAAGAAGAGATGTACGAGAGAGGAGGCCATTAGAATCGTGGCTCACCATTCAGAAATATGAAGGTGAGGCCGCCACACTTGCGGGATCATCCTCAAATCCACCCCAACTATTCATCCTGGACTCACCAAGCCCTAGGGACAATTCCATCCCCCTAAGTTTCAACACTAGCCGCACTGCCGAACAAGGCAATCGCATCAACACCCGTCTTCTTCGACTTTCTATGAGTGAATTGAGCAATAGTTGCCCAATGAGGATGATCTGAACCCCCACGGCCACAGCCATGGCCATGGCAACAATAGCAACAACAACAATCAATCCACATCAGCTGATTACTACGTTGTATTCAAATCTGCTGACAAAATCAGTTGTGATTAAGGGGATGTGATGTGATGTCTAGCTCTCATGGTTTTGACATGATTGTGGAGTTTGATTGTGATGATCTTTTGGAATATGAATCGCCAACCTATCATTATCTCCCCTTTTCCAAGAAGAAAATGCCTTTTGAGCTAATCATATATGTGTTGAATCATAAGCAGCGCCATTGACAAGGACAAGAAGCGTGAGGCACTGCAATTTTATAAATTAGTTGGACTATACTTGCCAAAATAATAAAGCTATTCTGTCCAAAAAGAACTGATCCAACACCTACAAGAAGATGAAATTACAAAATAATGATCATAAGTAGAAAAACCATCAAATCCAAGTCCATCTTAAAAAACTTTGTTCAGTATGTAATAAATCAGTAATTTCTAGAGATAGATTATGCATCCAACTCACATTCTCTCCCAGATTAAGCTTGTTCTCCAATGCAAGTAGCTTTTCCTCTTTTGATCTTATAATGCTTTCTTCTTACTGTACTTCTTGCAACCAAATTGAATAGTGAACTAAGCAACTATTGGAAAAATATGATGTAGGTTGATTGCAAAGACCGACAGGAGAACCAGCAGCACTGAACAGTGAACTTACCTTTTCTTTTGCAGCTAAGTCCGCTAAACTTTGATTTATATCTTTCTCTTTCTCATACAACATTGATTTGGATGACATCATGTTTCTGTAAGCTTCTTCAAGATCCATCTCCTTCTGCATAAGAAGTTGGTCAATTTCATTGGCCTTTCCCTCCTTCACGTTAGGGATTCTCCTATCCTCACACAGCTTTTTTTTTCCCTTTCCTGCAACTTTTGATCCCACTCTTGTAAATTTTGTCTCTGTTTATAAGATGCAACCCCGTGTGCTTCTTGCCCGCCAAAAAAGGCCAGATTTGCAACATCACTTGCTGAGTATTTCTTACAGCTATAGCAGTGTAACCAACGTTATCATGCATGACGCATAAAGATGCACAGGTTGAAAAGAGCATACCCAGTTTTCAAAGAAAAATGCTCCCTTCAAAGTACACTTTCGCATGCCTCCTTCTCTTGCATCTTCAAGTCCAATTGTGAACTTTTTCTGCTGACCTACGAAGTTTGGCATCAACGCCGTGCAGTGTCTCATTCACCTCCATTGACCTATCCTCCATTCCAATAGTCAAAGCACTCGCTTGAGACAAAATCTTCTCAGAATCAAGCTTTATTCGGTCCTGCTCATTATGTATTTCATGCAGAGCCTTCTCAAGCTGCATTAATGAAGTTCATCTATGTAACAAAAATATGGAAGACTTCAAATGCTAATCACATTCACTTCAGCACTCACATGAGAGAAGATATATTCAAAAAAATCAAGTTGAGGAATGGCTCTCGTTATATCTTCCCATTTGCAGTGCAACTCAGGCAAGGGAAGAAACGAGGATAAAGCTTGACTTTTTATAATAAAATAGGAAAATATGGCCCCACATTGCCACATATTAAACCAACGTGATAATCTACTATTTTCCCTAGACATAAATTTGTCTAAAACATGCCTATGCATGTCCTGCAACTCTATGTGTGCGCAGTGCAATCACATACTTCATGTCTAAGAAGGATAAGATTGTCGGGAAAGGGAGGCTAGCAAATAAGATCCATAATGGCATAAATCCCGAACGCGTGAAACGAGCTTACAAAAGCAATACTTATTTTCCTTTTCATGCTTAACTTTTACAGAGGAGTTAGAAAACTTACTTTTAAGAAGATGGTGACTTGTTGCCACAAAACTGAAAATTCAATTGAATGAAAGGAGCAAGCTCTTCCCAAATTATACCATAACCCCACAAAAACCAAATAAATCTAAAACAGCGCTCTCATTAACCTTTTTGGCACAAGAAGATTTTCATCAATAATTCATGAAAATATACAAACAAAGATCTTGAACTTTTTTTAAGAATCGGTAGAGCACTCTCAGATTCATCAACCACCAGATTAACACAATCAACCAGAGTGGCTAATCTAATATGATTAGCAACACATAATATGGCAATCGGAATCAAACTGGTGCTCCAGAAAGAGTTCTCCATCAGGAGTACAGTCATTATGCCAGATCATAGAAGAATCATCTGGCAAATGAGTTTCTTTTACCTTTGAACTATTCGATTTAGCAATCCCTAGTGCCCATGAACAAAATTTTGGCAACACAAATTCAGTAGACAGCTTGTCATTAGTTGACTGTATTTCTAAAATATAAGACAGTTAAAATGCAATGCAAAATCTAGAGCATTCAAATTGCAAGACTATCAATAAGAAGTAGCATACATTTGCCACGCACTGCCTTTCAAAAGCCAAAGCTTTCCTCAGATTTTCCTGTTTCTTCTTAGCTTCAGATATTGCAATCAGATGTGCTGATTGTTCTCGTTGGATAAGCTGTTGTGCTTCTGATAATGCTTGACCTAACTTTTCAAACTTCAGGTTCCACTCCTTTTTGTCAAACATAAGCAGCCCTACATTATACTGATGATCAAATAGGTGCCAAAAGACTTCTATTTAGGTTAACAACAACGGCTAGATCTCAGTATATAAGAATTTCAAGGAATTTAATTCCTAAATGTCAAATGCTTAACCTGATACAACACTACATATACAGATGAACATGAGATTTTGTGGCAATTGCACATCCAAAAGTTGGAAAAAGTCCACTTCTACTGTGAACCTCACCCAAAACAACGTCATCATCCAAAATAACAGACACGATTCTTCCAACTATTAATGCAAACAAAAATCATAATAAATAATCAAATGAGAAATGTTGAGTATTAAGCAACACATTACATGTTCATCTCAGCAGGATCGAGCCACAGATCAGTAGTTGCCATTTGAGCTGCATTTGAGATGCTTGTCTTGCCCCCCACACTTTGACAAATTCCAAAGAACCCATAATTCTCCTAAAATACTTTTGGGATTACTACTAACCTGCTAATTTCCATAAGAGGATTTAAGGGTAGTTTTCCTTGAAGTAGCTTGATAAGTCTCGTAACTGCTAAACTGCCAAGTCCATTTAAAAGACTAATAAATACCTCGATTGGACAAGATGCTTCTTGAATTGTAGCAAAACAATGAGAAGATCTTGTGACATCTCACTTTTCACACTTTTCACATCATCTATTAGCGTTTGAAAGCCTCGATGTATACAGAGGAGCATAATATCTCCCTTAGGAGGGTTTGACTGGTCAATGAATCGGAAGTTACACAAGTAAATGAGCTAACCTATTCCAAACTGCATCTCATGCTGTCAGGTAGGTAATTACACACGACAAAATTTCCATCCTGCAAATAGGTGCATAGAACATTATTATACAATTGTAAGAAGCAACAACCAACCCAGAACAGCTATATACACTCTAAGGAACAAGCATGGCGTTAAAACATAGTATGCCCGGTTTATCTTGAAAAATATTTATCCTATTCCTCAAACACTACTGCCCTCCCTCCCTCCTCCCTCCCTTCCTCCGAACTCAACTATGGACACAAGGTGCTGCATTCGGTCAAACACAACAAAGCTAACCATTCTAGCACAACTGATATCCAAGAACCCATTCAGCTGAGGTAAACTAACTACTCCAAGCCTTAGAAAATGGTTATAAAGGCAATAAGCCATAATCAACCATATCTATCAAATTTACCTCAATTTTCGAGCTTCCTAGCGGTCCTTCCGGTCCATCTCCGCTTCGACCCGCCTCTCCAAACTGCCTCCAATGCCCCCCATTGTCCTCCAACCCAACACTCCCCATTACTTTCCCATCCATCGAGTCCATTGGCAGAGGCGGCTGCGCCGGCCCATCAAGGAAAGCCGCCGCCTTTCCCCCTTGCCATCGCTCCTTGCGGCCACGGTCCGTCGAAGGGACGCAGAGCCGCAAATGGGGAAACAATATATGCAGGGGCCAAATTTACTCAAAATACATGTAAAAAGGGTGTTTTACTTTTATTTCTTCTTCTTTCTTTTTTTTCCTTTTATTAATAGTACCGAAAATCAAGACTCCAATATTCATCCCCCATATGTTGTTCATCGTTACACGTATTTTACTTTTTCCTAAGATTTGTAGATTGAAAACTTTTTATTTAGTTAAAATCACGCGCCTAAAACCTTTAAAAGTGTCTGATAAAAAAAATCTTTAAAAGTGCAATAATTATGTATTTTTCAAATTTTAAACAACGCTATTTTTCTTTTTCGGGACATTTTTGGAGGAAAACAGGAAAAGAAAACCATATCTATACATATATTTCTCCACTTATTCTAATATTATTTTAATAAAGAAAGAAAATAGATGTATTTCTAAATTACCCATGTATTAAATAATACATGTTAAATATATCTAAGTCTCATTTCACACAATTTCTACCATAGTTATCTATTTTTAACCTCCGTTAACAATCACCAAACCCGTCACTGTATTATAGAGAAATGGCATTTAGAAAGAGACTTCACTCTCCAATCTCTCACTTAGAGTATTAAACTAATTTTGTAAACTAATTTTTAGTATAATTGGCACTACCTACCATTCCTATTATTGCTTGGTGAGGTGAGCTCATCACTGGCTAGCGACTAGTCCTTCCTTTTGGCTAGTCGCTGGCGCAAGAGGAATGAGGGAGGAGAAAAAAAAAGAAAAAAATTTATTTAAAAATTGTTCACTGGCGTCCACTTTAGTGTTGGTTAGCCAAATTTGGTCGATGGACTAAATTGATATAATTATAAAAGATTGAGAATTGAATTGAAAAAATTATAATAGATTTAAGATTTTTTTTTTTACAATTTTCCTTTTGACAACTGACTTTTCTCTTCTTTTTCTCAGTCATGTGCCGGCATTTGCCCCAAAAGAGCATCGGGTTGGTAAAAGAAAGAGTGGGGCACGCCATTAATAAAATAAGAAAAATTAAGAAACGGCATTTCGTGTTCTTCTTTTGTTTTAAACACCATGTGAAACCTCGGAATCTTAGGCATCTTATAATCCATGAGCGAAATAAAGATGCTTTTCTTTCTATTTATCTTTTAATCTCGGAATACATTTAAAGTGGGGCAGCAAAATCAATTTATATTGAAATTTTGCTTTTTTAGTCTAACGTTCAATTTCGTCCGCCTAGCCGTATTCATGCTTACTAGTATCACCTTAGTATAGATTGAATTCCATTTTGAGAGAGTGAGGGCTGCTCTAATATAAAATATCACATTTGCATAATACCCTTGCCTTTTACGCGTTAGTCTCTCTTGGGAAATTGGTGAGAGCACTTCTAGACTTTCCTAGTACTGCTCAGGGGTCTTGTCTAGAGGCATAATAGTAAAATACCCTTTCCTTTTCTGCATAAGTCTCTCTTAGGAAATTGTTAAGACGACTTCTAGGCTTTCCTAATACCCCTCACGGGGTCTTGTCCCGAGGGGTAATAGTAAGATCTTGCTTAATTTTTATTTGGTACGGCTTTGGGTTTTGTACAAACTATTAGTGACTTAACTTTAATAAAAATGGACAAGATTGCATGATCAAACATTTTCAAAATGATGAGAAAATATATCAAAATGTCGCTAATTAGACTTTGCGTAACTATATCAATAAGATCTCTAGCTTGCGGAAGATGAAATGACTTCTCGTGTTTGAATTGGCTCAAAATTAGCTTAAAATAGGTTAGTATTGATTTTTAAAAAAGGAACAAAAAAATTCATAATCAATCGAGTTAATCAAATGCTGCAGATTGGTGGGGCTTGAAAAAGTCCGCGTCGAGTGTTAGCACAATCTTGCACGAGGCAGCGGAAGTTCTCGCTTGAAAAAGTCCGCGTCGACGTGGCGCGCCCCCATCGTATGTCAATGTGAACGCATGCTGTGTGGCGTGGCCGCCCATCTAATATGTTCTCACGTCATTGCGCTATAGTATTTTATCCAAACCCCCAAAAAAAGAAAACTTTATATTTTTTCGCGTCAACGAGCTCTTTTATCCCCCTCCTTCTCTCTCTCTCTCTCTCTTCACTTTCATTCACTCCCTCATCATTACAAAGCAAGGCACGGGATCTCTCTCACCAATGGAGCGTTCCGCTTGGCCTAAGAACCTCTCCTCCAGCCGCAAGCGCGCGATCCAGGAACTCTGTGGCCAAACTCCCAAGAAGCTCAGAGATGCCTTCGACGCTCACTCTCAAACTGGCGATGACCCACGGCAGCCCTTGTTTGCGGGAGATCTGATCGTCAGCGTCCTCGGGTCGTTCAGCAGCGACACCCAATCCCCATCGAGCGGCTCTGAGTCCTATGAGGTCTCGCAGGTCCCGAGCAACGCCTGTGTCATGTCCGGGGTCTCCGAGGGAAGTGAGAGCATCAGGACCCCCGTCCGGAGACTCCAGAGGTCTCCGGTGGAGAGCGTCGAGACCCCGGTCCAGAGGTCATCGGTATACTGTTTGCCTCTATATTCTTGACTTGGCTTCATCACAAATCGATAGATTCAGGAAAGTAAAAGAACGAAAATTGTTTTTCTCTGTTGCTTGCCCATCAGTTCAAGGATGAGGCGCTTGCTAATGCCGGAGTGTCAACTTACGGCGATAATCTGAGAGAGAGATCGGAGACATCCGTGGAAGCCAGCATAAACGATCAACAATGTGATGGTCAGAGCATGGAGAACCACATAGGGATGAAAAGAGCATTGTCATCGACGAACGACACCAGCTCTGAGGATGGTCAAACAAATCAGTCTATGACAACCCTAGAAAGTCCAAATGTGGCAAGAGGCAAGAACATAGTAAGAGAGGATGAAGAAGATCCTGATAATCATCAAGACCAAGTTTCAGGTCAGCAGGGTTCTTATAGAAAGGCGAGGGTTTCCATAAGGGCGCGATCTGATAAACCTATGGTTAGATTTCTTCTTCCCCCTTCATTTTCTTCTCGAGTCCTTATGATCCATCGCCTAGCTCTAACTATCTTGATTGCATCCTTCAATCAAATCTTCCATATGTCAACCGTGGTCAATGCTGATGCATGAGTTATTTATATATCCTCAAAATCATACATGATAATCTTCAAACATAAGGATTCAACAAAAATTGAAGGTTTTCGAGAAAAGTTTTGAGGAACTTTAGAGAGAGAACTCCCTTAGCGTAACTAGCATATCAAATGATGATCAATGAGCTCAGTAATTTTTTGTTGCAGATAACCGATGGGTGTCGATGGAGGAAGTACGGTCAAAAACTTGCAAAAGGAAACCCTTGTCCCCGAGCCTATTACCGCTGCACGATGGCCATGGGATGCCCAGTTCGTAAGCAGGTATATTCCAAAATCTAAATTTGGACAGATGGATGAAGAATATGCCAAAATTAACAAAAATGGAGTTCTTCTTTTTCTGGACCTATTTTTTGGAAACCCTAATATCACGCCAAGGAAAAAGATGACCTCTGCATGTTGACTTTGAATGAGCTGACCGTAAAGTTCCAATTAGGGATAAAAGTAACAAACTACGTCATAATCATGAAGACATTTTCATGAAAAGAAGGATGGAAACCTTTAAGGAAACTGACTTGCGTTTTCTGAGGATTGAAGGTTATCGGAAAGAAGTTCTGAGGAACTTTCTTTCTCTTTTCGCTCGATAGATAATCCCGGTACTATTGCATTTTATTTATTGGATTTGAAGGATTTTCGTGTAACTTTCTTGGCCAAACTCGAGCATTTAAGGGTGCGTTTGGTAACATTTCGTTTAAAAATTGTTCCAGGAAATGTAAACAGAAAAAAGTGTTTTGTTCCGGGGAACAATTTTTGAACAAAAAAGGGGTTTGGTAAACTTGTTCCGGGAATAAAAATGAACAGAAACAAGTTTGGTAAATTTGTATTTTTTATTTCTTTTAATTTTTTAATTTTTTTTTTTTTTTCTTTATTTTTTTTATTTTTTATTTTTTTGGCCGGTCGCCGGCCTCGGCCATGGCCAGCGATCGGTCGACGAGGGCCGACGGCCTCGCCTTGGCCGGGCGAGCTCGAGCTCGCCCGCCCACCGGCGCGAGGCTCGCCCGCCGGCCACCGCCAGTGACGCCGGCTCGGAGGTGGTCCGGCGAGGCCGAGCATCGCCCGGTGGCTAGGCGAGCTCGGCTCGCCGATGGCCGGGCAAGCTCGGGCTCGCCGGATTTGGGTGAGCTCGGGCTCGTCGGATTTGGGCAAGCTCGAGCTCACCCGCCCAAGGCGAGGCCAAGCCTCGCCGAGGGGCCGGCGACGCCGTCCTCGCCGGGGCCGGCGACACTCCGGCGAGGTCGCCGGCCCTGACGGCGTCACGGCCATGGCGAGGCCGGCGACCAACCAAAGAAAAAAAGAAAGAAAAAGGAAGAAGAAAAGAAGAAGAAAAGAGAGAAATGTTTCGAATTTTTGTTCCGTAAACAAGAAACAATTTTTTTGTTTCTTGTTTTGCATTTCCGGATGTGTTTCGGGGAACAAAAAAAACAATTTTGGAACAAAAACGCACCAAAACGCATTTTTCCTTTTTTTGTTCTCGGGAACAAAAAAACAGAAAAATTGTTCAAAAACAGAAAAAAGAAATAAAAACAAACGGGCCCTAACCTCCTACCCCATATGCTGAATTCTCCTGATTCTGATAGATAAACACATGTTGCACGTCAAGCATAGAATAATATTATGCGTAGTTACACTTCCATTTTATCTATAATGCGATAGACAGAACCAATCACAATTTACAAAGTATAAGATAACATTTACTTTTCACGAGATTCTCTATGAGTTTAATATATTCTATTTTATGCGATCGATTTTATTAAGTAAAATGAGTTGGACTTACACTCGCTATGACACGACAACAACAAAAAAAAAAAACGTACTCTCTTTTGCTTCTTAATTTCTCCATTTACATATTGAATTATTCTACTTGACGCAGATCCAAAGATGTGTTCGAAATAAGACCGTCCTCATAACGACATACGAAGGGAAGCACAACCACGCGCTTCCTCCAGAGGCTGCTGTCTTTGCCAAAACCATCTCCACTGTCGCCTCAATGCTCCATTCCGGCTGAACCGCAACCGAAGCCGCCCCCAACGGCAACAGCAACCCTAGCTTCCTCTCCAGCTACAACAACTTCTTGTTCCCACATCACCTCCTCTACAAAGCAACTCCTCCACCATGGTTTCTCTTTCTTCCTCATCCCCTAATTACCCCACAATCACACTTGACTTAGCCCAAGCTCCTCTCATCAATAACCACTCTCGCACAGCCAAAGAGCCCTTTCGTCAACACCCAATTGCCAAACGCAAAACATCCCTCCTTCCAATGGCTGCCCAGGATTCCTAGGGCATCCGCAGATGCACATGTTGCCACCACCACAAGTGCATCACTTGCTATTAAGCAATCAGTACCCTTTTTCATTGATGGGTAACGTTGGAGCAACAATCGCTAGCGACCCCAGTTTTGGTTCCAAACTAGCAATTGCCATTTCTTCGATGGTAGGGGCAAGCGCAACTCATCCAGGAATGCTCAACAGCAACACGAATGGCTGCACCAACATCAGCAATTCTCGTGGAAGCAGTCGGTAGAAGAGGCTGCGACGGCAATATACGAGGGCAGAGTGAGAAGAAACAAAATCTAGAACATAACCTGTATAAAAGAGAACTCTGAATGTGTAGTTGCTGAATCAACAATACCAGCCGAACCTTTCTCTTTATTCCTCTTCTTCTTCAATCTTACAAAGCATTACTAAATGAAGAAGAACAAAATACAGAGAGAACTTTGAAGAACAGAGAGATTCAAAGTTCTCAAAAAGGTAAAATGATTTTCCATACATTCATCAGCTTCTTCAATTCCTTTTATACTAAAGTTCTACTTCTTAGACTTTCTTTCAAAATGTAATTAACTACTTTAGTAATGAATGATTAATCTTGGCACACGTGCAGCTCCTTCAGAGCTTGATCAATTCACGTGGATTGCCAACTCATCTTCTTGCTCGCCTTCGTAGCTTGATCAATTCACAGAGATTGCCAACTCATCTTTCAACTTCACTTCGCTTAGCTCACGTGCTTCTATTAGCTTCTTTGCTCCTCTCGCTTCTATCTCGATACTTTGTGTTTTATCTCTTTAACATCCCCCTCAAATTGGGAATGGGAAGAGCACAAATTCCCAATTTGACTCGCAGATGGGAATGTGCTATTCGAGATAAGGGCTTTGTAAAGATATCAGCAAGTTGGTAAGAACTTGGAATATATCGTACATGTAAGGAGCCAGAATATACCTTTTCTCGAACAAAATGAAAATCTACTTCAATATGTTTTGTTCGAGCATGTAAGATAGGATTAGCAAGTGAGAGAGATAGCGACCGATTGTCACAAAGATAGATGAATAGGAGGAGTAAGAAAACATCCTATGTCGCGTAGGACAAAGCTGATCCAAGTGAGATCAGCAGTAGTTGATGCAAGAGCACGGTATTCAGATTCTGTAGAAGATCTACTAACTGTTGGCTGTTTCTTTGCTGCCCAAGAGATAAGATTGGAGCCAAGATACGTGCAAAAACCAGTTGTTGATCTTCCGGTTTCAGACAGCCAGCCCAATCCGCATCCGAGAAGCCATAGAGATGCATAGTACTGTGAATGAATAAACAAGCCAAACCCGATTGTACCTTTAACATATCTCAAGCACCCTTTTAATCGATAGAAGTCTCCAGCAATAGTAGGCTTCGCATTTTTCGCAGTAGATTGGTGGCATAGGCAATGTCCGGTCGAGTTAATGTAAGATACTGAAGACCACCAACAAGACTTCTATACTCAGCAGGATTGGATAAGGCTACAGAATCATTGATCAAAATAGTTGGTCTTAATGAGAGAGGAGTGGAAATTGGTTTAGACTCGAGCATATGGGCTCGAGTGAGAAGATCGCAGAGCATATTTGGCTTGACAAAGGAACAAGTGGGCGTGGAGTACGTTTAACTTCAATGCCAAGAAAATAGTGTAATGAACCAAGATCCTTCATATGAAACGGAAGCCGAGAGAAGTAATGAGACTAGAGAGTATTTGAGATGAGCTGCCAAAGTGAGAATGATATCATCAACATACGTAGTAAGAGAACCGTTTCGTACCGCATGTAGGATGAATAATGAGGGATCGATTGAGCTACAAAAGAATCCATATTCTAGTAAGAAACGCTGAACTTATCAAACCAAGCTCGAGGGGCTTGTCGAAGTCCATAGAGAGATTTTCCGAGGAGACAAACATGATGAGGTCTCTCTCGATTCTTTAAAACCCGGGTGGTTGTTCCATATACACTATTTCACTTAGAGTACCATGTAAGAAAGCATTTTTAACATCTAACCGATGAATTGGCCTTTGTTTCATCATTGCTACCGACAAAATTATTCGAATTGTAGCATGCTTCACTACGGGACTAAAGGTTTCTGTAAAATCAAGACCTTCTTCTTGATGAAAACCTTTAGCTACAAGTCGAGCTTTTAGTCTATCTAAACTTCCATCAGGTGCAAGCTTTGTTTTAAACACCCATTTGCAGCCAATTACATTCATTTGATCACTTCTAGGGACTAACTCCCGTGTTTTATTCTCGATACAAGGCATCCATTTCTTCTTGCATTGCTTGACACCATCCTCTCGTGTGCTAATGCAGACTTTACTGACTTTGGTTCAACAGGAACCTGATATTCAACTAGACATGCATATTTGGGATTTGCCTTAATAATCCCAGATTTTAGTCTAGTTTGCATAGGATGAATAGAAGGTGTACCTTGTATTCTTCCTGATACAGAACTGCTTTGTTCTTGTTCTGTATTAGTATGTGATGTCGAGTCAGATTCTTGAATGGGAGATACTTGTTCTCCAATATGTGGAGATACCTGAGATGCTTCAACATTACTGAATGTATTGTCGAAGTGATCTCGTAGCTCAAGACGATATTGTATTTATTTGTGGTATAACCGTAGAATTGATTGTGCCGATCCCACGCCCCGCATTTCGGAATGATTTGACTTGTTCCGGTATTCTTCAAGATTTCAGTCGAGTTATTGGTTTGTGACTGAATTTGTTCTGCAAAGATTGGATATAGGAGATACCAATCCTCCTATCCATTGCTTGTACAATGTAGATCCTTGGTGATACTCAGTAGTAGTTCTTGGAGTAAAAGGAAATACTTGCTCATCAAAAACTACATGTCTGCTAATGTAAACATGTCCATTAGTAGGTAAAAGGCACCTGTAGCCTTTATGTTTCTCACTGTATCCAAGAAATATACAAGTGAGAGACCTTGGATCAAATTTATGCTTTGAATAGGATCTAAGGCATGGATAACAAGCTGATCCAAAAACTCGAAGATGAGTATAATGTGGTTTCTGTTTATACAGCTTATAGTGAGGTGAGTTCGTATGTAGTTTTGTTGTGGGAAGTGATTGATTATATAGACTGCTGTCATGAAAGCATCCACCAAAAGATTTTAATGGTACTCGTGCATGATATAGCATTGCTAGGCCTAACTCAACGACATGTCGATGCTTTCTCTCAGAGACACCATTTTGCTCTGGTGTATAAGGACAAGAAAGGTTTCGCTTAATGCCACACCGCCGTAGATGATTCTGAAATTTAGTGCTAGTAAACTCACCTCCTCCATCACTCTGAAACACTTTTATCTTGAGATCAAATTGATTCTCTACTAGTCTTTGAAACTTAACAAACATATCATACACTTCTGACTTCTGTCTCATTGGATATATCCAACTATATCGAGAAAAGTCATCTACAAAGATGACATAGTAATGAAATTTCTGAACAGATGGAATTGGTGATGGTCCCCATACATCACAGTGTATCTTTTCCAGGGGAGCATTAGAGACATAGTCTGAGAGTGGAAAGGATAAAGCTGTGCTTTTAGCAATTTGACAACTGCTACACATACTTGGAGCTTTTGAATTACATTGGATCAGATGTTGACTTTGTAAAATCTTCACTATTTTTAAACTGGTATGAGCAAGTCTTTGATGCCAGATATCTTCTCCTACTTCATGTTGAGTCTAAGTGAAGAAAGCTTCTGTAGCTCTAGACTCCACTTGATACAGCCCATTGATTTTCCTTCCTAGCTTCACTGTTGTATGACTGTAATTGTCCTTCATATATACCCCATGTTTGTCAAATATAAGAGAACAAGGATAGTCATTGTTAATTTTGATACAGAAAGGAGATTCTTCTTGATTTCAGGAACTATTAAAACATCATTAAGTGGTAATATACTAGTTGTTGTATTTAAAGTTCCATTACCAATACATGAGATTGATAAATGGACCCATCTCCTATCATAATCGTATCATTACCACTATATGCAGCATAGTTTTGAATCATACCAGTTCGCAAAGAATGTGTGATGTAGCCCCCGTGTCCGGATACCATTCTCAACCATATGGTTCTTCAATATGCATGGCTGTCAAAGCAAGCTTGGTATTTCATCCGCTTGGTATGAATTATCAAAACGATACCAACATCTAAGTGTTGTATGACCTTGTCTTTTACAGATTTGACATTCCAGAGGACCATTATTGATTGACTTGATATCCTGTATGTGTTTATCACCATTTGAACCTTGTGATGGATAAGATCTAACACCTTGATATCTCTCGAGAGGAATTAGTATAAGGTCTAAACCCTTGTCCATAATTGGACCCGCTTATCCTTATTGACCCGATCTTGCTTTGGTATGTTCGAGTATTCATCATGCTCGTTGATTCCTTCCCGTTCCAAGTAAAATAATTTCCACGACCTCTTCGTTAATGAACCTGTCCTCTACCAGAATTATATCCTCCTCGAATACTTTCTCCTTGACTTCTAGAATTAAACCTCCGCATATCCTGCTCCAGTCTTTCTTTGTCCATAATATGCCGGGTTAGTGTTGTATTGATTTTACGAATATGTTTGCAGCCTAGTTTCAAATCTCTCAACTTGAGAGATAACCTCATCATACTGGTTGAGGTTTGAGGCAAGACATGGTTGTTCTAAATGTTTCATATTTAGAACCTAACCCTTCAAGTATACCAAACATCCTGGTTATATCATCCACAAGCTTCCCAATCGCATTCAATTGATCACGTATAGTTTTAAATTCTCGAAGATATTCGTTTAATGGTCTATCTCTTTTCCTACAAGCCTGTAATTTTCCTCTCAATTCAAATTCTTTTGCTACGTACTTCCGAGTGAATCGATTTATAAGAGCCGCCACACCTCGAATGAGGTTTCTAAACCAATTATCAAACTTAGAATATTCTCTGATACTGCACCACTTATCCATGATGAGATTAGCTGATCTGTTTTTATCCAATCCAGGTGATCATGGTTCATCACTCCTCCAACCTCAGTTTGCATCATTTGAGCAGGTGGTAAGGTTTCACCATTAATAAAGCCAATCGATCTTGACTTTCGTAAAACCTGCTAAATTGTGCTTGCCATAATAGAAAATTTTCTTCATTCAACTTGATTGTAACAAAGTTGGCTATATTCACATGAATAGGGAAAGGATACTTCTGTAGTTTGGTTACCATTTTATGTCTTCAGAAAAAAATCAAAACTTTGAAGAAACAGTCAGAGAACTTTGAAGATCACAGAACTTTGAAGATCAGCTTACTAAGAATCAACAAGACCTTCGTATTGTCTTGCCTATACGATCTTCATACAAACTTTCAGTTACAGATACTAGATCTAGATCTCCCAGGATTATAGCTCTGATACCATGAGAAGAAACAGAATCTAGAACATAACCTGTATAAGAGAGAACTCTGAATGTGTAGTTGCTGAATCAACAATACCAGTCGAACCTTTCTCTTTATTCCTCTTCTTCTTCAATCTTACAAAGCATTACTAAATGAAGAAGAACAAAATACAGAGAGAACTTTGAAGAACAGAGAGATTCGAAGTTCTCAAAAAGAGAAAATGATTTTCCATACATTCATCAGCTTCTTCAATTCCTTTTATACTAAAGTTCTACTTCTTAGACTTTCTTTCAAAACAGAATTAACTACTTTAGTAACAAAATGATTAATCTTGGCACACGTGCAGCTCCTTCAGTAGCTTGATCAATTCACAGGGATTGCCAACTCATCTTCTTGCTCTGCCTTCAGTAGCTTGATCAATTCACAGAGATTGCCAACTCATCTTTCAACTTCACTTCGCTTAGCTCACGTGCTTCTATCAGCTTCTTTGCTCCTCTGCTTCTATATGATACTTTGTGTTTTATCTCTTTAACACAGAGTAGACGTGGCTTCGGAGATCCTGACGCGCTTGTTTGCCGAGCAGTTGCTAGTGGGGGCTGCGACGGCGATATACGAGGACAGAGGACACCTGGCTCCGGATATCCTGGCGAGCTTGTCTGCCGGGCAGTCACTATTGGAGGCTGCGATGGCGATATGGGAGCGCAGAGAACACCTGGCTCCGGAGATCCTGGCGAGCTTTTCAGAGGAGAAATTGAGGGGATACATGTTGTCTGCGCTTAAATCGCGCGTGAGCCCAGTCGATTACCCCCCTCCCGTGGCGGAGTTGTTCACCGAGGAACATGTCTCGTCGGTTCGGTCACTTTACGAACTGTCTCCTTGTTTTGAGCTCGCTTTCATGGTTGCCAATAACGCGATTTTGGAGGCTGCATCGGAGCAACCCTCCACTAACAAGCTCCATGTAATTGATTTCGATATTAATTGGGACCGACAGTACTCATCTCCTTATCGATCTGTACATGCGTCAGGAGGGCAATCAATTCACCCTCAAAATCACGACGCTCGCAGATAGCTTCAACGGTGAGGAGAGGCTCAGGATGATTGGGCATCGAGTGAGTTTACTCGCGGCCGAGAGAGGAGTTAGGTTAGTATTCAACATCGTGAGGCAGAAGCTGAGCGAGTTGAGCCACGACGCGCTGGGCTGCGAGCCCGACGAGGTGCAGGCGGTGAACTTGGCGTTGAAGCTGTACAATATGCCGGACGAGAGCGTGTCCGCAGAGAACACGCACGTCGAGCTCCTCCGGCGCGTGAAGGGGCTGGCGCCGCAGGTGGTGACGCTGGTGGAGCAGGAGATGAACGGGAATACGGCGCCATTCCCGATGCGCGTGGAGGAGGCGCTGGCATACTACGGGGCGCTGCTCGAGTCGTTCGAGTACACAAAGCTGTGGGAGAGCTCGAAGCAAGCGTGGGCAGAGAAGGGGCTGAGTCGGAAATTGGGGAACTCGGTTGCTTGCGAGGGTAGGGACCGGGTTGAAAGATGCGAGGTGTTCGGGAAGTGGAGGGCCCGCATGGGGATGGCTGGGTTCGAGTTGAAGCCACTGGATCGACACGTGTCCGACTCATCCATGGCGTCGCTCAAGGCGCGGAACTCGGACCTGATATTCAATGTGAAAGAAGAGAATGGTGGGTTTTGCTTCGACTGGCGCAGCCGAACTCTCTTCGTTGCATTCGTTTGGTGTTAACCAAATTGATATATGTACGTATATGTTATGTGCCATGGATGGCGATGGCGATGGCGATTGCAATGTGATATCTATAATGTATTGTTTTTAAGGTGTTTTGCCTTAGAAAAAGAGAAAAGAAGAAGAGAATCCCATTGCCCCACCCAAACAATTGAGTAATAAAAAGGATTTGAGGGAAAAAACATTATTGGGAAAATTATCCAAAAAGTCATCAATCTGGGGAAAGTACACTATTAGTGTCATAAGTTGTGTACGGCGCTCACTTTGGTGTCAAAAGTTTTCGTCGAATCATTAAGTGCCAAATCGGAGGAAAAACGATCACTTTGGTGCTACCGACGAAAGATTCCGATCACCGGTAAAAGATTCCAGCCAAAATGATTACATGGCTTTTTTTAAAAAAAAAAAATTGACATGGCCTTCAAACGATGTCGTTTTCAGTCATCCTTAAGAAAACGACGTCGTTTTGCCGTTGTACATGGATAGCCTCACAAAAACGACGCCATTTAACTCATTTAGGGATTTTTTTTTTTTTGGGACTGAAATTAGGGTTTTTCCGACCTAGCTTGCTCGGCCGTCGTCGCTCGGCCTCTGCCGTCACTTGCACAGTCGCCATTGCTCGACACTGTTTGAACGCCATCGATGGCACACGAGGGAGCACCAACCCTAGTCGCTAGAGCCTAGGTTTTGGAAGACGCGGTCTAGGCACTCGTCGGGGAGATCGAAGATGGAGAGGGAGACATCAATGGCGGCGCACTCGTTGGTGGCCTCCTCGAGCACTGACTAGATCATGGCCTTCTACTTGGCCGCCGAGTGGCCGTTGTCAGGGTTGGGGTCGGGGTCGAGGTCGGGGTCGGGGTCGGGGTTAGAGTTGTGGCCGCCGAGTGGCCATCGTCGCGGTAGGGGTCGGGGTCGGGGTTGGAGTTGCAGCCGCCAAGTGGCCATCGTCGCATAGAGTTTGTTTTCTGGTTCTTCATTCACATTTAGTCTAGAATTTGTCAAAGTGGACAGACTTCTGATGTATAACAGACTTTGACATTATAGTCGGGCAGTCTTCAAACTTTGACATAGAAGTATGGAATTTGTCAAAGGGGCCATTGAGGACGGCGACTGGCTGGAGATTTAGGGTTTTGAATTGGGGAAGACACCAAACGGCGTCGTTTTGGTGTTAGGATGCTGACTGTACTCTTCGGCGAGCCACATTAGCTTCAAAAATTAATAAAAAAAAATGCCACGTCGGATTTCCGACCAACCAGATTGGAGTTGGTACCAAAGTGAGCGTTTTTTAAACTTTTTGGCACTTAAGTGATCCGACAGAAACTTTTGGCACCAAAGTGAGCGCCGTACACAACTTCTGGCATTGATAGTGTACTTATTCCCAACTTATGGCGCCGTACTCAGCTAAAAACATATTGTACTTTTGTTAATTTAATCATAAACCTTTCAATTTTACCAATTAAGTTGTAAACCATTTTACTTTTTATCAATTTAGTCATAAATGGCCAACGTGATAATTTTTAATAATATTTTGAATTTTTTATGTCTCCTCCTCCTCCTCCTCCTCCTCCTCTAGGCAAGGGCCGTGACGCCCTTATTGGCAAAAGCGAGGGCGTGTGAGCCCTCCCTCGCCTAGAAATGGTGAGGGCTCGCCTAGAAATGGTGAGGGCTGCAACACCCTCACCAGATATGGCTAGGGGAGGGCTCTGAGGGCCATGATGCCCTCACCAAATAGGGCCAAGTAAGGGCTTGCCATTTCTAGGCGAGGGTCACGCTCCCTTGCTTTCACTAGGGAGGCCATCGTAGCCCTCGCCCAAAGCTGCGCCCAAAACTAGTGAGGGTTGGCTGGCCCTAGATCCAAAAGTCCCCCAAAAAAGTAAAAAATAAAAATAAATAAATTCACAATATTATTTAAAAAGTGCCACGTCAATGCCATCCGTTCACGTTAGTAATTTCTAGTTAAAGTGAGCCAGATTAACTTAATTGGCAAAAAGTAAAAAAGTTTAAGACTAAATTTGCAAAATTGAAAAGTTTAAACTCAATTGGCTAACATACAATAAGTTTAGGACCTTTTGAACTATTTTCCCGATCTCCTTAGGCTTCATGAATATAATTTTGGGTCACATGCACACGTGCATAATATGACATTTAAGAGAATTTAGTCATCACTCCCATCAAGATATGAATATGATAACAATTATTACAATAATGACTAACAAGACCAGATATTCATTTTTATCTAGACCCCGCAGGACGAGGAATTTTCACACCACCTCCCGTTCATCTTCCTTGCTTCGTGCTCATGACCCTGAGCTCTTTTGTCCTCATCTCTCTCTCTCTCTTGACTTTCACTCCTCATCACAAAGCAAAGCACAAGACGGAGCGTTTCGCTTAGCCTAAGAACCTACCCTCAAGCCGCAAGCGCGCGATCCAGGACCTCCTCCATGCCCAGAATCCCACGAAGAAGCTCGCAGATCTCTTCGACGCTCACTCTCAAACTGGCAACAACATAAGGCAGCCCCCTGTTCGCAGAACATCTGGTCGTCAATGTCCTCAGGTCGTCCAGCAAGACCCTATCCCTATCAAGCAGCGGCGAGTCCAACGAGGTCTTGCAGGTCCCGACCAATGCCAGTGTCAGGTCTGAGGTCTCCGAGGGAAGTGAGAGCGTCGACACCTCGCTTCCGAGGTAATTTAATGGCCAAAATTCATGATCTTTTGCTTCTGATTTTGTCTGAAAAGTAATTTATCTATTTAAGTGATGTTCCACATAATTCAAAAATTAAGTGAACTTTCTTTTTGGGAAGAACGATTGCATATATGGTAAGCATCGCATGAAGATCTCTTAGAATTTAGGAAAAAGAGAAGACATGAAAAGATGGTTCCGTTGTTCATATGATTTCATGACACGACTCGATAGACATTAATTGGATTATAACTAGCTTGTCTAACTTGCTAAGAATATAAGATAATTTTTTTGTTATTTCATTTATCTTTGTTATTGGGCAGAGGATGAAAGAGGTTTAGATAGACCTAAATTATATATATGGATCAAAGTAATTCTAACATGAATTGTAAAATTACTCATTTTTGCACAGAAATACTTCAAATATACGGACAAGATTAGACCAGAATATGATCAACAACGAGCAGCAACGGAGGACATTTTATCAAGAAATGATTATCAACTTCGAGTAACCTGGGTACTTTAACAAATGATACATACATTTTCATTAATTTCTCATATTTATTTGATTTGATTTGTTATCAGTTAAGATATACGCATGGATCTTGATACTTCTAACATGAACTAAGAATTACTCATTTTATAGAAGGACAATATTCTGCCCTGATTGAATCAACGGGCACCAATGGAGGAAATATGGTAAGAGACTGATTCTCAACAACGAATTCTCCTCATACTTCACAAATGATATATCTTGATTCTCAATAATGAATTCTTCACATACTTCACAAATGATATATCTTTTCCTAAGTCTCTCATATATATGCATTACTGAGAAAAATATTGCATAAAGTAGAGAGAAATCAATTCTTGCTTGATGTCTAAAACAAATATTGTGTGGGATCTTTACGGTAAGTCATGGCTTCAAACTTAATAAGAAACACATCCATCTATCAACTTGGCTAATAAATCATGCATCCCAGCAGAGAAAATCCTATCTACAGAGGCTTCAGAGCTTCAAAAGGAAGCCCAAAGGAGAATTCAACTTGAGGTATGAATAATTTCTTTTTGGCAATTTATTTCTTTAAAAAGGAATATTCATAAAAGTGCATTGGAGAATATTAGGGAACATGAAACATGGCAATCATACAGTCGATTAAAAGTCTTATCATAATTAATATGATGCAATCTTCGATCTAAAGTCACAACAAGATGTGTTAATTAGAGATATATCCAAAGATAAGCTTTACTGAGATAGTATTTAATTAAGAGAAGTACTTTCTTAATGTTTAGGGGGATTAAAAGCCTTGGAGAAAGCCAAACCATTTCATGCTAATCACTCAAATCCAAAACAAAAAACTGGTGCAGAGGAAGCTGCAGGAGAGAATAGAGGCCAACGAGAAGTAACTGAAGGCAATTACAGAGGAACAACAAAAGAGAGCCTCGCTTGATGGGAGCAATCCTGCGAATCTGGAGGGCGCAAGAGCCCAAGGAGCCGACTTCAATTTGGCCATCTCCAAGTCTGTCGACCCCGCGCGTGAAAGAGGAGGTGGTGGTGGAGAGAGGGACAACAGCAACATCAGCAACATGACGATGGGCAAGAAAGAAGAGATGTACGAGAGAGGAGGCCATTAAAATCGTGGCTCACCATTCAGAAATACGAAGGTGAGACCGCCACACTTGCGGGATCATCCTCAAATCCACCCCAACTATTCATCCTGGACTCACCAAGCCCTAGGGACGATTCCATCCCCCTAAGTTTCAACACTAGCCACGCTGCCGAACAAGGTGATCGCATCAACACCCGTCTTCTTTGACTTTCTATCAGTGAATCATGAGCAATAGTTGCCCAATGAGGATGATCTGAACCCCTGTGGCCACAGCCATGGCCATGGCAACAATAGCAACAACAATGATCAATCCACATCAGCTGATTACTACGCTGTATTCAAATCTGCTGAGGAGATCAATCGTGATTAAGGGGATGTGATGTGATGTCTAGCTCTCGTGGTTTTGACATGATTGTGGAGTCTGATTGTGATGATCTTTTGGAATATGAATCCCCAACCTATCATTATCTCCCCTTTTCCACGAAGAAAATGCCTTTTGAGCTAATCATATTTGTAGTTGAATCATAAGCAGCGCCATTGACAAGGACAAGAAGCATGAGGCACGGCAATTTTATAAATTAGTTGGACTATACTTGCCAAAATAATAAAGCTATTCTGTCCAAAAAGAACTGATCCAACACCTACAAGAAGATGAATTACAAAATAATGATCATAAGTAGAAAAACCATCAAATCCAAGTCCATCTTAAAAAAACTTTGTTCAGTATGTAATAAATCAGTAATTTCTAGAGATAAATTATGCATCCAACTCACATTCTCTCCCAGATTCAGCTTGTTCTCCAATGCAAGTAGCTTTTTCCTCTTTTGATCTTATAATGCTTTCTTCTTACTGTACTTCCTGCAACCAAATTAAATAGTGAACTAAGCAACTATTGGAAAAATATGATGTACGTTGATTGCAAAGACCGACAGGAGAACCAGCAGCACTGAACAGTGAACTTACCTTTTCTTTTGCAGCCAAGTCAGCTAAACTTTGATTTATATCTTTCTCTTACTCATACAACATTGATTTGGATGACATCATGTTTCTGTAAGCTTCTTCAAGATCCATCTCCTTCTGCATAAGAAGTTGGTCAATTTCATTGGCCTTTTCCTCCTTCACGTTAAGGATTCTCCTATCCTCACACAGCTTCTTTTCCCTTTCCTGCAACTTTTGATCCCACTCTTGTAAATTTTCTCTCTGTTTATAAAATGCAGCCCCACGTGCTTCCTGCCTGCCAAAAAAGGCCAGATTTGCAACATCACTTGCTGAGTATTTCTTACAGCTATAGCAATGAAACCAACGTTATCATGCATGATGCATAAAGATGCACAGGTTGAAAAGAGCATACTCAGTTTTCAAAGAAAAATGCTCCCTTCAAAGTACACTTTCGCGTGCCTCCATCTCTTGCATCTTCAAGTCCAATTGTGAACTTTTTCTGCTGACCTACGAAGTTTGGCATCAACATCTTGCAGTGTCTCATTCACCTCCAATGATCTATCCTCCATTCCAATAGTCAAAGCACTTGCTTGAGACAACTTCTTCTCAGAATCAAGCTTTATTCGGTCCTGTTCATTATGTATTTCGTGCAGAGCCTTCTCAAGCTGCATTAATGAAGTTCATCTATGTAACAAAAATATGGAAGACTTCAAATGCTAATCACATTCACTTCCAGCACTCACATGAGATAAGATATATTCAAAAAATCAAGTTGAGGAGTGGCTCTCATTATATCTTCCCATTTGCAGTGCAACTCAGCAAAGGAAGAAACAAGGATAAAGCTCGACTTTTTATACTAAAATAGGAAAATATGGCCCCACATTGCCACATATCAAACCAACGTCGACAATCTACGATTTTCCCTAGACATAAATTTGTCTAAAACATGCCTATGCATGTCCTGCAACTCTATGTGTGCGCAGTGCAATCACGTACTTCATGTCTAAGAAGGGTCAGGTTGTAGGGAAAGGGAGGCTAGCAAATAAGATCCACAATGGCATAAATCCCGAACGCGTGAAACGAGCTTACAAAAGCAATACTTATTTTCCTTTTCACGCTTGGCTTTTACAGAGGAGTTAGAAAACTTACTTTTAAGAAGATGGTGACTTGTTGCCACAAACTGAAAATTCAATTGAATGAAAGGAGAAAGCTCTTCCCAAATTATACCATAACCCCACAAAAACCAAACAAAGCTAAAACAGCGCTCTCATTAACCTTTTTGGCACAAGAAGATTTTCATCAATAATTCATGAAAATATACAGACAAAGATCTTGAACTTTTTTTAAGAATCGGTAGATCACTCTTAGATTCATCAACCACTAGATTAACACAATCAACCAGAGTGGCTAATCTAATATGATTAGCAACACATAATTTGGCAATCGGAATCAAACTGGTGCTCTAGAAAGAGTTCTCCATCGGGGGTACGGTCGTTATGCCAGATCATAGAAGAATCATCTGGCAATTGAGTGTGTTTTACCTTTAAACTATCCGATTTAGCAATCCCTAATGCCCATGAACGAAATTTTGGCAACACAAATTCAGTAGACAGCTTGTCATTAGTTGACTGTATTTCTAAAATATAAGACAGTTAAAATGCAATGCAAAATCTAGAGCATTCAAATTGCAAGACTATCCGCAAGAAGTAGCATACATTTGCCACACACTGCCTTTCAAAAGCCAAAGCTTTCCTCAGATTTTCCTCTTTCTTCTTAGCTTCAGACATTGCAATCAGATGTGCTGATTGTTCTCGTTGGATAAGCTGTCGTGCTTCTGATAATGGTTGACCAAACTCTTCAAACTTCAAGTTCCATTCCTTTTTGTCGAACAGAAGCAGCCCCACATTATACTGATGATCAAATATCTGCCAAAAGACTTCTATTTAGGTTAACAACAACTGCTAGATCTCAGTATATAAGAATTTCAGGGAATTTAATTCCTAAATGTCAAATGCTTAACCTAATACAACACTACATATACAAATAAACATGAGATTTTGTGGCAATTGCACATCCAAAAGTTGGAAAAAGTACACTTCCACTGTGAACCTCACCCAAAACAACATCATCATCCAAAATAACAGACACGATTCTTCCAACTATTAATGCAAACAAAAATCATAATAAATAATCAAATGAGAAATGTCGAGTATTAAGCAATACATTGCATGTTCATCTCAGCAGGATCGAGCCACAGATCAGTAGTTGCCATTTGAGCTGCATTTGAGATGCTTATCTTGTCCCCCACACTTTGACAAATTCCAAAGAACCCCGTAATTCTCCTAAAATACTTTTGGGATTCCTACTAACCTCTGCTAATTTATGTAAGAGGATTTTAGGGTAGTTTTCCCTGAAGTAGCTTGATAAGTCTCGTAACTGCTAAACCGCCAAGTCCATTTAAAAGACTAATCAACATCTCGATTGGACAAGATGCTTCTTGAATTGTAGCAAAACAAAGAGGAGATCCTGTGACATCTCACTTTTCACACTTTTCACATCATCTATTAGCGTCTGAAAGTCTCGCTGCATACAGAGGAGCATAATATCTCCCCTAGGAGGGTTTGACTGGTCGATGAATCGGAAGTTACACAAGTAAATGAGCTCGCCTATTCCAAACTGCATCTCATGCTGTATTTACTCGGGTAGGTAATTACACACGACAAAATTTCCATCCTACAAACAGGTGCGTAGAACATTATTATACAATTGCAAGAAGCAACAACCAACCCAGAACAGCAATATACACTGTAAGGAACAAGCATGGCGTCAAAACATAGTATGCCCGGTTTATCTTGAAAAATATTTATCCAATTCCTCAAACACTACCTACCCTCCCTCCCTCCCTCCCTTCCTCCGAACTCAACTATGGACACAAGGTGCTGCATTCGGTCAAACACAACAAAGCTAACCATTCTAGCGCAACCGATATCCAAGAACCCATTCAGCTGAGGTAAACTAACTACTCCAAGCCTTAGAAAGTGGTTATAAAGGCAATAAGCCATAATCAACCATATCTATCAAATTTACCTCAGTTTTCGAGCTTCCTAGCGGTCCTTCCGGTCCATCTCCGCTTCGACCCGTCTCCAAACCGCCTCCAGTGCCCCCCGTTGTCCTCCAACCCAACATTCCCCATTACTTTCCCATCCAGAAAGTCCACTGGCCGAGGCGGCTGCGCCGGCCTATCAAGGAAAGCCGCCCGCCTTTCCCCCCCTTGCCATCGCTTCTCATGGCCACGGTCTGTCGGAGGGACGCAGAGCCGCAAATGGGGAAACAATATATGCAGGGGCCAAATTTACTCAAAATACATGTAAAAAGGGTGTTTTAGGTTTTTTCTTTCTTCGTCTTTCTTTTTTCCTTTTATTAATATTTCCGAAAAACAAGACTCCAATATTCATCCCCCATATGTTGTTTTTCATTACACGTATTTTACTTTTTCCTAAGATTTGTAGATTGAAAACTTTTTATTTAGTTAAAATCACGCGCCTAAAACCTTTAAAAGTGTCTGATAATAAAAAAATCTTTAAAAGTGCAATAATTATGTATTTTTCAAATTTTAAACAACGCTATTTTTCTTTTTCCGGAAATTTTTGGAGGAAAACAGGAAAAGAAAACCATATCTATACATATATTTCTCCACTTATTCTAATATTATTTTAATAAAGAAAGAAAATAGATGTATTTCTAAATTACCCATGTATTAAATAATACATGTTAAATATATCTAAGTCTCATTTCACACAATTTCTACCATAGTTATCTATTTTTAACCTCCGTTAACAATCACCAAACCTGTCACTGTATTATAGAGAAATGGCATTTAGAAAGAGACTTCACTCTCCAATCTCTCACTTAGAGTATTAAACTAATTTTGTAAACTCATTTTTAGTATAATTGGCACTACCTACCATTCCTATGATTGCTTGGTGAGGTGAGCTCATCACTGGCTAGCGACTAGTCCTTCCTTTTGGCTAGTCATTGGCGCAAGAGGAAGGAGGGAGGAGGAAAAAAAAAAGAAAAAAATTTATTTAAAAATTGTTCACTAGCGTCTACTTTAGTGCTAGTTAGCCAAATTTGGCCGGATGGACTAAATTGATATAATTATAAAAGATTGAGAATTGAATTGAAAAAATTATAATAGATTTAAGATTTTTTTTTTTTTACAATTTTCCTTTTGTCAACTGACTTTTCTCTTCTTTTTCTCAGTCATGTGCCGGCATTTGCCCCAAAAGAGCATCGGGTTGGTAAAAGAAAGAGTGGGGCACGCCATTAATAAAATAAGAAAAATTAAGAAACGGCATTTCGTGTTCTTCTTTTGTTTTAAACACCAAGTGAAACCTCGGAATCTTAGGCATCTTATAATCCATGAGCGAAATAAAGATGCCTTTCTTTCTATTTATCTTTTAATCTCGGAATACATTTAAAGTGGGGCAGCAAAATCAATTTATATTGAAATTTTGCCTTTTTAGTCTAACGTTCAATTTCGTCCGCCTAGCCGTATTCATGCTTACTAGTATCACCTTAGTATAGATTGAATTCCATTTTGAGAGAGTGAGGGCTGCTCTAATATTAAATATCACATTTGCATAATACCCTTGCCTTTTACGCGTTAGTCTCTCTTGGGAAATTGGTGAGAGCACTTCTAGACTTTCCTACTACCGCTCAGGGTCTTGTCTAGAGGCGTAATAATAAAATACCCTTTCCTTTTCTGCATTAGTCTCTCTTAGGAAATTGTTAAGAGGACTTCTAGACTTTCCTAATACCCCTCACGGGGTCTTGTCCCGAGGGGTAATAATAAGATATTGTTTAATTTTTATCCTTAACGATTTTGGGTTTTGTATGCAGTATTAGTGACTTAACTTTAATAAAAATGGACAAGAATGCATGATCAAACATTTTCGAAATGACGAGAGAATATATCAAAATGGCGCTAATTAGACTTTGTGTAAATAAGTCAATAAGATCTCTAGCTCGTAGAAGATGAAATGACTTATCGCGTCTCAAGTGGCTCAAAATTAGCTTAAAATAAGTTGGTATTGATTTTTTTAAAAAGGAACAAAAATATTCATAATCAATCGAGTTAATCAAATGTTGCGGATCGGTGGGGCTTGAAAAAGTCCGCGTTGAGTGTTAGCACAATCTCGCACGAGGCACTGGAAGTTCTCACTTGACGAGCCATCGTTGTAACAAATGCCCTGCTCCCCATTCCGAAGGGATGGCCATGATACTCGTTAAGTGCGACGTAAGAAAATTTGAAGATAAAAGAAAAATGGAAAATGTCAATGCGAGGGCATGCTGTGTGGCCGCCCACCTAATATGTTCTCACGTCATCGCGCTATTTTATCCAAATCCCCCAAAAAAGAAAACTTAATATTTTCTCACGTCAACGCTCTCTTTTGTCTACCCTTTTCTCTCTCTCTCTCTTCACTTTCATTCACTCCCTCATCATTACGAAGCAAGGCACAAGACTTCTCTCACCAATGGAGCGTTCCGCTTGGCCTAAGAGCCTCTCCTCCAGCCGCAAGCGCGAGATCCAGGAGCTCTGTGGCCAAAATCCCAAGAAGCTCAGAGATGCCTTCGACGCTCACTCTCAAACTGGTGATGACCCACGGCAGCCCTTGTTTGCGGGAGATCTGGTCGTCCGCGTCCTCGGGTCGTTCAGCAGCAACACCCAATCCCTATCGAGCGGGGCTGAGCCCTATGAGGGCTTCCCGGTCCCGAGCAACGCCTTTGTCAGTTCCGAGGTCTCCGAGGGTTGTGAGAGCATCATGTCTCCGTTAGAGAGCGTCAAGACCCCCGTCCAGAGTTTTCCGGTAGAGAGCTCGAAGACCTCCGTCCGGAGACTCCAGAGGTCTCCGGTATCCATCTCGTGGGAGCAGTCGGTAGTGGAGGCTGCGACGGCGATATACGAGGGCAGAGTAGACGTGGCTTCGGAGATCCTGACGGGCTTGTCTGCCGTGCCGAACCCCATGAGAAATTCAAGGCAGAAATTGATGGGATACATGTTGTCTGCGCTTAAATCGCGCGTGAGCCCGGTCGATTACCCCCCTCCCGTGGCGGAGTTGTTCACCGAGGAACATGTGTTGTCGGTTCGGTCACTTTACGATCTGTCTCCTTGTTTCAGGGCCGGTTTCATGGTTGCTAATAACGCTATTTTGGAAGCTGCATCGGAGCAACCCTCCACTAACAAGCTCCATGTAATTGATTTCGATATTGGTAGGGAAGGACAGTACGACCATCTCATTCACAAGCTGCCCATAAGTCAGGCGGGCAATCAATCCACCCTCAAGATCACGACGCTCGCAGACAGCTTCTACGGTGAGGAGAGGCTCAAGATGATTGGGGATCGACTGAGTGAAGTCGCGGCCAAAAAGGGAGTTAGGTTAGTAGTCAACATCGTGAGGCAGAAGCTGAGCGAGTTGAGCCGCGACTCGCTGGGCTGCGAGCCCGACGAGGTGCTGGCGGTGAACTTGGCGTTCAAGCTGTACATCATGCCGGACGAGAGCGTGTCCGCAGAGAACACGCGCGACGAGCTCCTCCGGCGCGTGAAGGGGCTGGCGCCGCAGGTGGTGACGCTGGTGCAGCAGGAGATGAACGGGAACACGGCACCATTCCCGATGCGCGTGGAGGAGGCGCTGGCGTACTACGGGGCGCTGCTCCAGTCGCTCCAGTCTAAATTTTTGGGGTACGACTTAGAACGAGTGAGGGCGGAGCAGGGGCTGAGACGAAAATTGGGGAACTGGATTGCTTGCGAAGGTAGGGACCGGGTTGAAAGTTGCGAGGTGTTCGGGAAGTGGAGGGACCGCATGGGGATGGCTGGGTTCGAGTTGAAGCCACCGGGTCGACACGTGGCCGAATCATTGGAGGAGGCCCTTCGCTGTTGGGGCTCGAACTCGGGATTCACGACGATGAAAGAAGAGAATGGCGGATTTTGCTTCGGCTGGCGCGGCCGAACTCTCACTGTTGCATCTGCTTGGCGTTAACCGAATTGATATACGTATGTGTATGTTATGTGCTATGAATGACAATGGCACTGGCGATGGCGATGTGATATCTATAATGTATTGTTTTCAAGGTGCTTTGCCTGAGAAAATGGGAAAAGAAGAAGAGAATCACATCCCCCAACCAAGCAATTGAGTAATAAAAAGAGAGGTTTGGATTCGAGGGAAAAACATTCCCGTGAAAATTGTTCAAAAAGTCCTAGACCTTGTTGGAGCACTTTTGTCAACTCAGTTATAAATCTATTACACTTTTACCAATTTAGTCATAAACAATCGTAAACCTATTTACAGTGCCGAGCGACAACTTGAAGCGAGCGAGGGCAGAGGAGGGGCTGAGTCGGAAATTGGGGAACTGGGTTGCTTGCAAAGGTAGGGACCGGGTTGAAAGATGCGATGTGTTCGGGAAGTGGAGGGCCCGCATGGGGATGGCTGGGTTCAAGTTGAAGCCACTGGGTCCAGACGTGGCCCGACCATTGAGGTGTTCAGCTGTGGGCATTGGAATCGGGATTCACGGTGAAAGAAGAGAATGGTGGGGTTTGCGTAGGCTGGCGCGGCCGAACTCTCGCTGTCGCATCTGCTTGGCATTAACCAAATTGATACACGTATGTGGGGAGAAGTACACTATCAGTGCCATAAGTTGTGTACGGCGCTCACTTTGGTGTCAAAAGTTTTCGTCGGATCACTTAAGTACCAAATCGAAGGAAAAATGATCACTTTGGCCGTCATTTTGGTGAAAAATTCGGCCAAATGATTACGTTTTATATTTAAAAAAAAAAAAATCGATAAACCCTTTAAATGACATCGTTTTCTGTCCTACTTAAGAAAACGACATCGTTTTGCCGTCATACGTGGATGGCTTCGGAAAAAGACGCCGCACAGCTCATTTGGGATTGAAATTAGGGTTTCTTTTTGTTCATCCTCGCCGGCTTAGCTTGCTCGGCCACCGTCACTCGGCCACCGTGCTCAGCCACCGTCACTCGGCCAAGAAGTGATGGGAAAATAGGAGGCAAGGGCGGAGGAGGAGGAGGAAGAAGGGGGGTCGAAGGTGTAGAGAGAGAGAGAGAAGACGAGGAGTGCGAGGGAAACAAGGAGGGCGCAGATGGAGATGGTGGATTGGGCTCGCTCGAGAGTGGCCGGTGCTGGTGTTGTTCTTCGGGAAGAAGATGACGCCGCCATGGCTTCTCTCTCGATTTGGGGATTTAGGGTTTTGACTTGGGGGTTAAGACGCCAAACAACGTCGTTTGGTGGTTTACATGCTGACTGTACTCTTTGGCGAGCCACATCAACGTAAAAAATTAATAAAAAACTGCCACGTCGGATTTCCGGCCAATTGGATCGGCGTTGGCACTGAAATGATCATTTTTCAAAATTTTTGGCACTTAAGTAATCCGACGGAAACTTTTGGCACCAAAGTGAGTGCCGTACACAACTTATGGCACTGATAGTGTACTTCTCCCTACGTATGTGTATGTCGTGTGCTATGGATGGCGATGGCGATGGCGATGTCGATGGGGATGTGATATCTATAATGTATTGTTTTCAAGGTGTATTTCCTGAGAAAATGGGGAAAGAAGAAGAGAACCCCATTCCCCCCACCCAAGCAATTGAGTAGTAAAGAGAGAGAGCCCAAGCAATTGAGTAACAAAGAGAAAGAGAGAGAGAGAATATCGCGCCTTATTCTATTTGCGTCGTCATTGTGCACCTTCGGTTTTAACCCCTCCCAAGTTATTCACGCTGGGGATATGGAGAGAGTTGTATTAACTGCTATTTGTACCTCCATTTCTTTAATAGCTGATATAACATTTTAAGTTCATTCCTACATTTTATTTCCATTTTGAGATTGAGTAGTTTTATGAGTGATTTGTCTTTTTTATGAAACTAAAAGCCGAAATTAGTTTTCGACATGAGTGATACTTAACGTGGTAAGACACCCATGTTTGTGCTTTAATTTCTGTCCATGATGGTGATATCTCCTTTCCTGGTTTGATAGAGGACCAATATTATTTGTCCCCCAGTACTTTGCCTTTGAATGTCCTTCCTCAAGCGGGCACTTACACCAAAGAAGCCCTACACAAGCTCCAAAAAAGACACGAGGACCCTTGCTACATCGAGCAGCTCTTGCTATTCTAAGGAATCCAAGTCCAAGCCTGACCCTAAATTCGAATTCTTCATTGTTTTGAAGGGTCTCTTGAAATGCAATGCCACAGTCAAACAAACATTGAGGCAAGTAGATAAATTGAGCTCTAATGAGGAAGAGGGTGAAAAGGGAAAGGCATTTGAGGAGAAAAGGGAAGGTTCGTATAGAGATGATGCAGAGAGACGGTTGGCTGCGATTGGAATTGCAAGGGGGCAAGATTTGTCTAGTTCGTTGTTTCCTAATCAGGCAATGATAAATGCGATAATGGTAGAGAGAGAACAACTGAGGCAATTGCAAGCAGCTGCGCCTGACTATACTTCACTGGATGGAGGGTGTAATCATGGCACGGTTGAGGGCTTGAGCGATGAGGAGTCGGAGTTTTAGGGGCAAATTGCCATGTTCAAAGAGAAGATTGAGGGTGGAAGGAAAGGTGTTTTCGAGAGTTTTGATGATAGGGCGGTGGATGTGCTGTTGAGAAAATAGATTGATCTTGAGGACAATGAAGACGAGATATGGGAGGAGGAGCAGTTCAAGAAGGAATCAGGGAAGAGAATGGATGATGGAACTACAAGGGAAATATCTATTACCGGTAACAACAGTACTATTTTGCTTAACATGCAGTAGCCCCAAAAGTTTGCATAAACACCTCTTGCAGTGGGTAATGGTGCTGCACCAAGCATTGGGGCAATTGCCCCTCCTCCTCCAAGCATAGGAGGGGCGATTGTTGCTAGGCAGGGGTTGGATTTTATGTCACTTCCATAGTGAGCCGAGCTTGTTATGAAGGCTTTGGGCGATTATGCTAGGAGGCTAGATGTAATGTGTTTTGTTTTGCTCCCTTTTCTTCCAATAATGTTGAATCAGGCTATTGATCCCCTTCTTCTCAATAGAGGCGATCCATAATTTGGCATGATGCATGAAAAGAACACTTTTCCCCTTGAAGTTGGAGGACCTAAATATTTATATGATTCTTTTGCTTTTTGTCAGGAATCACATAATAAAACCATGTCATCTTCGGCAAAGACTGATGATAATTTGTTTCCTTCATTGTTGAATATCACTACACTTGAGAAGTCTATGTCTGCTGTTGGTGAGTAGTAGTACATCTTTGTGCCAAAGCTTCGTGAGTATATTTCTATTTTATGTTACTTGTCGTAGGTGTGGCTTTATTTTGTTTATCTTTTACCCATATACTTTAACCATCTTTGTTAATTTCCTTTGATGCATAGGAAAGGTTAAATCTCTCTAGTGCCTGATGGCTTCTGTGCCCACCAGCAAGCGACCAACAATGACGACAGCGTAAGAATATTGGCTTGTGTTTTACCTTTGCACATTTTGTTAGAAGTCTCTAGCAATGAATATATCATTTCACTTTGGCTTCATAGAATGCTTTGCAAATGTCGATCGGGGTGGTGGTAGGTGAAATTAATTACGTTTGAGCTCAACATGTTTAAACTTCATAGACAAGCAAATGAAGATCATAGCCATCGGGGGATGAGAGTTGTTCTTAACTACATTATGTTCTTGGATAATAGCCATGCCTAAATCCGGGTCGTGGGCATTTGTTTGCCCCCATGAAATCAGTGAACTTTCTGTGCAGAAAACGAGTGAAGACTTGCATGAGATATGTTCACTTAATTCTTAAATCATAGTATGTTACACATCAATTACCAAAGAGCAACTACTTATTGTTCATTGCAGATTTTTGTTTGGATGTGGCCAGAGAGAATCAAACCTTCAAAATCTCATGAGGTTTGAATTCACACAAGATTTCAATGTGCAGCAATCTGGGTAGTAAAAACATACTGCTATTAAGCATTTACTTAGCTCAGCAACCGAAAGACGCCATGCTTTGCTTGGCGAAAGGAAGACGACATGGTGAGCTAACACAATACTCTCCTCCTAGTCATGTGGACAAGGACATAATTCCACAACAATCATCATTATGAGTAATGATTTGCTCAGGTAGAAACTCGATAACTCTATAAAAATAGAGTTATTTTACCTATTTTAGGCAACCATCAATGCAATATCTATGAGAAAATATTTGGATTTCCTTTTGATTATTTGAATTTTCCTTATTTATGCAGAATAATGATATATAGAGAAGATAAGGAAAAATATGGCAAAACTCAGGAATTCAAATAAAGTGGCAGTGGAAGATAGATATCAAATCAAAATCGTCTGATTTACTCCCTGATTTTATGCGCAGTTGCTTGGAGTTTGGGTATATCCTCAAAAGGGGAGAACATTGAGAGGGAAAAAAAAAAGAGTAGCTAGGTTTTTGGTTAGATCATTTTTCATTGTTTTGAGAGTTTTTCAAGTATTTTGAAAAGAAGACAAAAGTGGTGACAGAATTCTTGATGAGGCGTGTTTTGCCTTTTGGTTTGATTGTTAAATGCTACGTGAAACCTCGGAGTCTCCAGACTCAGAACCAGCACTTTGAAATCTTTGACTAAAACAAAGATGCATTTTCTTGTATTTTTTTTTAATGTCATAATACCTTCAAAGTGGGGTAGAAATTATTTGTTCCATGATCTACGGTTTCCTTGAGCTACCCAGTTCAACGAGATACGAAATTATTGAAATTTTACATTTTCTATACATGTTTATGTGAACTTCTTAATGCCACATCTCTTCCAAGACCAGAACATTGAATAATTTAAAAGTTCAGGAATCATATTGGACATTATGTTAAAGTTTATGGATCATGTTAAACAAATTAAAAGTTTAGGAGCCGTATTGCATATTTAGTCAAGATTTAGATACCATTTGTGTCATTTTCCTTTTTATCTCTCATCAACTCCAATCTATGTGTTCACAAATTCTTTGAAGGAAAACCGAAACCAACATCTAAAGGGAGAAAATTTCACGGAAAAACAAAAAGCTAAGAGAATCTCAATCATCGATCACAATAACAAGCCTTGATTGGACTTGTTTTCCAATGATCACAGGTACCAGCACAGTAATGTGAGCTTGAAACTGATGAGCCAAGCGGAAGATGATAGATCTGCAACCTTTGCGAAAGAAGACGATTTAAGAGGAAGCTTTTTGGCCTTCTAGTGGGAGATTTGAGAGTAAACACCGGGAGTAGAAAAAAGATGGTGCAGTGAGGCTGTCGAAAGTTCAAACGCAAACCTGTTGACACTTAGGTTGGAGATTAATAAAGGCAAGTTCGATCAATCTCAAGCAGTCATAGCGGAGCTTGATGACTAAAGCACCCTATGTCAGCCGTGGCTGCAAGCTTAGTGAAACTAGAGTGGCCACAGCCCCAAGCGGTGATGTCTGGTGGCTGAGAGGAGTGGTTTTAGATTTTTAGCCTTTTTTTATTTAATTCTTATCCTTTTTTTTTATCCTTCTTCTCTTTCGTTTTTCCCATGCGACACCTATCTTCAAAAAATAATAAAAAGGTATTTTTGTTAACCAAAGTGGACGGAATTAACGAAACACTTGATTACATCAATTTGAGAAATCTTAGAATTTATTTATATATATATATATATATTTTGGAAGGTTCTAGACTTCTTTATATATTAGCTTTCTAGCTAGTGTTTATATTCTAAAAAGAATGAGATATCAAGTTTTTCTGTTCAGGGAGGTAGGCATAGGTGTGGTTCTTTCTCCTCTGTAAGAGCTTCTCTTTTGGTTGGGAGCTTTCCCAGCATCATGATGATGTTTTCTTTTAGTTACCTCCATGATCGTCGTCTCCCATTCTTCTCGATCATCCGTAATCCTTCTATATTATCACTAGTTATTTCCATTTGCTTTCAGTTTTAGTTAACAAGTCTATTTGGCATTGTTTCATTGCCCCATGATGGTTTTATTTATTAATGTTGATGGGCCTATGTTGGCCCGTCCACTCATGTTGGGCCTAAAAGCTTGGTCCGCAAGATGAGGGCCCATGGAGGAACGGTTGCGATGTGAAAGGTTGCATCGTTTAGATACGAGGGGTTATGACTTTTGTGGGAACGTATTACTTCGAAGAGTTACGTATCTTGGAGGAGACGTATTTAAGAGAGAAAAGAAAAAAGGGCAACGTACCTTTTCAACGTACGTTCTCTTTTTTCCTCCTTTTCTCTCCCTCCTAAAAGTCTAAGAGAACAGTATCCAAAGAAGACAAATTATTCTTCCCTTCAAGGCGATTGTACATCATCGGATAGAACGGATCGGTCTTTCTTCTTCAAATGAACGTTGGTGTTTAGTCTATGGCTAACAAGGTACGTTCGATATTGTGATGTGTCTTAGGATCGGTGATACATGTGATTTTCCCGGGCTCGTCTTCCACACTCTTTTTAGGGGTTCAATTTAGTGTCGAATATGGTTTTAGGGAATTAGTAATTCCCAACATTGGTATCAGAGTCCTATTCATGTTTTCCCGATCCCTTTTCATGTTTACGAATGATTTTTTATTGAATTTTCGTGAAAAATTGGCCGACACCGATTGGGGACAAAAAAAATCCCAACACCCGAGCACTGTTCACCTGTTTTTCATTTTTCTGTAAGTTGAAATCAGTTTCTGATGGCGTAGGGTCGAACGTCTCGTCAAGACGAGCAAGATGAGTGGTGGAACGCTGCCATAAGCCGTCGGACACGCCCCCACATGCGTCGATTCGCAGACGCAGGCGCATGCGTCGCACGCGCGCACGGGGCCGACACGCACACATGCGCGGGTGCCGCCGATGGTGCGTGCGTGGCATGCGCCAGCTGACGTCAGCTGCGCACGTGTGCCGCACATGTCGGGTCGGTCCGTCCGACCTAGCTAGGCCTGACCCGGCGATCGACCCGTTTGACCCGGCCCCGTTGACCGTTGACCATTGACTCGATCGTTGACCGTTGACCATTGACCGACCATTGACCATTGACTTTGACCGTTGACCGAAAAAAAAATGCCTAATTTTGTCTATGTGGATTATATGCAATCCTTAATTTTGTTCTGCATTTATTGCGGGAAAAATGCCTCTGCGTAAGCCACGCACATCTGTGCGCATAATGTCAGATGAACAAAAGGAAATGCTTTCAGGGTTGATAGCCAATTTGAATGGTTATCGATGGGAAAGTGATGGCATAATTGATCATGTTGTAGAGGTCAACAACAAAATTCAAGAAGTCATTTGGAACAATTATCTCATACTAGATACTCAGATGGTGCGATTCTTCATGAACACTCTTCCACCAGAATAACAAGGAGTGTTGAATCGCCTATGGGAGGTCAAATGATTTACTAGATATAAGGAGCTAGTAATGGAATTTGTAGATGAATATTATTAGGTTGGAGCTATAAAGACTGCGACCCAAGGAATGACTTCGATTAGGCGGGAAATGAATGTGCGTAGGAGAAATCCTAAGGGATATCCGTCTGTTTTTCCGTGGCTGTCAAGAATGCCTGAAAATTTTGAGAGGAAAGAAAAAGAAATTGAACCAAGTAGAAGCTTTCCCTATTAGTAGTATGATGCCTTGGTTTTAGATGTTTTGAGATATTTTCTTTATTTATTGTGCTTTGTGGACATCTTATGTAATGTTTTCTACTTAGTTGTTGTTGGTGTGGCAACTGATATGTTAGTTGTATTAGTTGAAAGCATCATTATTATATCATTGTTTGATATCAAATATTATTTGCTTTCTGTTATTGTTGACTGCTGTGGGTAATTCATAGAAGTTTTTGTAGCTTCATAGAATTTATTTTGCATAGATAATTATATTAATGATAGTTTTTAAGTTAAGATTTTTTGGAGGATGATTAGAAACATAGTGACCTTTTGATTCTGAAACCTTACTTGAAACTATTCATTAATATGATGGGTTTGTGCAAAATGGATGCATAAATGATAGGCATTAATTATTCGTGCATATGTGTCTGATATATTCATATCAATGGCTTCAGCAACTAAGAACATAATTGCTGATTTGAATAAAGAGGACAAATTGAATGGCGAGAATTGTGAAATATTGAATTTAGAAAATTCAATATGTGCTTGAAAAGCAAGAAGCACTAAAAGCTCTAAACCATGTTATGGAAGATCTTGAGAATGCTATGCGCCACCTTGAGCTAGCAGCTGATCGCCTTAAGGCATTTGAGTGGGATACATATATTTGATGTGTTACCTTCAGCTCAGAAGGGGCTTTAAGCTCTAAGCGCAAGCGCATTGATTCGTTCAATATGTGAGAAAGCAAGGGATCAAGTCATTCTTGCAACAAACCGAGAATTAACCAACAAAAGAAAGGAAAACGTCCTCGTGTGAAGAGAGGAAAATGTCCTCGTGTGAAGAATATTTCAAGGGTGAGATGTTATGACTGTGACCAGAATTGTCACTATGCCCGCGATTGTCGTGAGCCAAAGAAGGTACACACCCCTTGTACTATTGGGAACTTTGCATATGTGTCAAGTTCTGTATTCTTGACTGAATCTAATCCTTTGTGGACTGTAGATTCAGGAGCAATAGACCATGTAGCGAAGGATAGAGAATCCTTCGTAGAATTTCGACGAGTTCCGACTGGAACTAAGTGGATCTATGTAGGAAATAACTCAAAAGCTAAAGTTAAAGGTATTGGCACTTGCCAATTGAACATGCGTGGTGGACGCACCTTATTCCTACATGATGTATTGTATACTCCGGAGATTCGTCGGAATTTAATGTTTGTTTTAGTGTTGGTCAAGTTAAGTTTTAATATGAACTTCCATAATAGAGGTGTGGATTTGTTTTTGGATACAAATTTCTATGGTTGTGGTTATTTTCTGGATGGTTTCATTGTATTAGATATTGTCTATGTTAATGCAAATGTTTGTTATTTCCTTCTCACGTCTCCTAATTCATATGATAATGATGTGAATGTGTGGCATGCTAGACTTGGTCATATTGGCTAACAACGTATGAATAGACTAGCCAAAGAAGGCTTGTTGGGCAACATTGAAAAAGTCGATTTGTCTATATGTGAGCATTGTTTAGTAGGGAAAACGACAAGGAAACCATTTGGAAATGGTAAAAGAGCTGAATTTCCTTTGCATTTAATTCATACTGATGTTTGTGGTCCGATGAATGTGAGAGGAAGGCACGGGGCTGTTTATTTCATAACATTTATAGATGATTATACTCGATTCGAATATGTCTATTTGATTTCTCATAAATTTGAAGCATTGAGTTGTTTCAAAAAGTTTATGAATTTGGCAAAAAATCAATTAGACAAGAAAATAAAAGTATTAAGATCCGATTGAGGTCGAGAATATTTATCTGATGAGTTCAGAAAATTATGTGATAAAAAAGGAATAGAAAGACAGTTGTCTATTCCATATACTCCTCAACAAAATGGTGTTGCGGAGAGAAGGAATAGAACTCTACTGGAAATGGTTAAGTCCATGATGGCGCATGCTAATTTACCTATCTCCTTTTGGAGTGATGCGTTATTAACTGTTACCTATATACTTAACAGGGTGCCTTCCAAATCAGTTACTTCCACTTCATATGAGTTATGGACAGGTAAAAAACCGGGCTTAAGTTTTCTTAAGCCATGGGGTTGTGCTGCCTATACTCATGAGTCCTCTCACAAGTTT